>WWET01004339.1:10189-27032 GCA_011038615.1 Limnodynastes dumerilii | reverse complement strand
TTCAAGATGCAAAAAGTCGGCAACCATGATATAAATAGATTAAACTTTGCTGCAGCTTATTTAGAATGCTGTGGCGGGGCAATACAGTTTAATCTTGGTGTGTGTCCCCATTAATTCATACTAAGATACAATCTCCAGCTATAACATCAGTTCAAGCCTACTTGTTATAACATATACACTATCTACGGTCCATATCCGTTTTACTTGGAGTGAAGATTTCCCACTGTAGTTCCCACTCCGTAAGTAGGAAGTTAAGAAAAGTGGGCGGGGGAAGGTATGTAAATAGGGCAGTGTGGGCGGGGTTTGCAAAAGTCCGTACGTACTTTACCAAATCCGCACAAACATACGCACAGCGAGTTAAGGCAGCCCTATGGAAGCGGAAGTCAGTAAAGATCCGTAAGAACAATGGGAGTTTCCACTTAGGTTCAAATATTTGCGAATGTGCGTCTACTTATTTCAAACTTATCTGTGAATCCGGCTCTTTAAGTCTATATTTTGTAAATAGCCATAGAATGACTTTTATATCTAAATATTCTTTCTGTTTTCTTACTGGGAGAATTACCATATTGATAATAATATTCATCATCCAATACACAAAGCCTACAATGCTGTAATATCATTTAAGTCATAACAAATGTGAACGCCTGGTAAATTATTAACAATCTCATTATTCTGTGCTCTGATTGGCTTGTTACAGTGGGTGTTGTACTCCTGACAATGGGCCTGATCCAGACCTACGCCCGCCGTCGCCAGGATGGTGGGCGTATGTGTAAGATCGACTGAAAAGCCGATCTGCGCGTATGCGCCGGGCAGATGTTGCCCGGCGTAGCTATGGCAATGCCCGATCAACGATCGGTCGTCCGTAGGAACAGCGTACAGACGCTGGAGGGGGGTCCCCCTAGCGTCCCTACGTTAAGGTTTGTGTAGGTGGGCTGGGGGAGGTATTATAATAAGGGAGGGAGGGCTTCGCGGTAGTATGCTCGTGTGCGAGCGTATTACCCATTGCTTACGCCGGCTGAAGTTAGGGTAGCCTTCAGCCGGCGTAAGCAATGGGAAATACGCCCGCACAGGGGGAGAGTGGACACCGATACGCTGGGCTTTAGTAAGCACAACGCATCGGCGTAGGTCTGGATCATGCCCAATGGCCCAGATCCAGACCTACGTACACGAGAGATTTTACGATAGCCGCTGACGTAAAATCGCCCATTAGTATTTACTGCGCATGCGCACAGCAGATGTTACGCAACGCAACTCTGAATGTACGTTCCATCAGCATAAATATGAAGGAAGGGGTTCATCCATACGACACCCGTAGTTATGTTTGGTAGGCGGGGTGAGGCATTTAAATCGCACAGTATAGGCCGGGTTAGGCAGTTGCGTACATGAATCCATTACATACGTCAGTAGTTACGCTGTGAAAAGTTAAGGTAGGGTTTGGGAAGCGTAAAATGGTAAAAGTACGTACAAGCGAGGTAAATAGTATAGTGCATAGTAAATACACTTTGCGATGTAACATGACAAGCACTTAGGTCTGGATCTACCCCAATATATCTAAAATGACAATATTATGCACTTATATCAAATGATTTAGTAAATTGTTTTGAATTTTGGCTATGGACCATCTTACATTCATTATTATGGTAAATTCCTTTCAGTCTTCTCAGTTAGGCATCACCAGCTCTCCGGCTGTTCGTGAGTCCTAACATGTTCTACCAGCTCTCAGCTATACCTGGTGTTAGAACAGGATGGAAATGTTGGTTTTATGTTCCTAGGAGTGCAATAGATTGCCTTTGTACAACATAACTGGATAAATGATGATATATATTCCCTGAATGCCACGTAGTAGTAATATATAGCAGTCATACCTGACTTTGGTCATTGGATGGCAGATAACTCCCTTTTGTCAACTCCATCTCTTCAGCCAGGGCTTGTGTGGCCGCCAAAGAAAACACCAAACAAGCCACAATGATATTCATCTCTAAAACGCTTCCTTTCCTTTGTTTCCAGGGATATAAATAACCTTAAAGTGAGAGGCAATATTCAGTAAATAGAACGATTTGTATTATCATTGATCTGGTTTCTGTTGCCATTATTTATTATTTTCATCCTTTTTTACCATTTGCCCACTATGCAATCACGTCATATGTTGCATATCTTGTAGATGGGCGCGTTCTCCGCAAATAAAATGTTATTTTCGAAAAACAGGCAGCCATTTTCGGCTGTCTCTATTTTGAAAATATCCCTAATTAGAAAGTTTTTCTATTATATGTTTAGATATGCCAGACTTATTTTTTCAGCATACTTACCCATTCATTGCCTTTCCGAAACTTGCCGAAGCACCCTGGCGCACCCAACGGAACACCCACTGCACACTTGCTGTGGGTGTACAAGGGGAGACTTAGGGTGAGGCTGCGGGGAGGGGAGTCTTAGAATTAGGCTTTAAGGGTGGGAGTCTTAGGGTAAGGCTGCGGGGAATAGAGTTTTAGGGTCAGGCTACGGGGAGGAGAGACTTAGGGTCAGGCTGCAACGAAGGTAGTCTTAGGGTGAGGCTGCGGGGAGGGGAGTCTTTGGGTCAGGCTACGGGGAAGGGAGCCCTAGGGTCAGGCTGCAAGGAAGGGAGTCTTAAGATCAGGTTGCAGGGAAGAGAGTCTTGAGGTCAGGCTGTGGGGAAGGGAGTCTTAGGGTGAGGCTGCGGGTAGAAGAGGGTTAGGATCCGGGAAATGGATGGGAAGGGTTAGGGTATGAATTAGGAAAATGGTTGAGGTTGGATAAATACTTACCACTCACCACTTCAAATTTGTCTCCAAGCTGATCGATAAGGCATAAGCAATCAAGTTCAGAAGGGGCATTTTCTACATATGCCATTTAGCCCCCAAGCTATTTTAATAAATATGTCCTTGGCCATTTGGTATTGTACTCCCTTAAAGTCTTGGCCAGATGAACAGAGTACCACCTGACAGTGGTCCAAGAACTAGCAGTGGTACTAGTACCACTGGTTGAGTACCCCTGATTTAGAGACAATGGGCCTGATCCAGGACTACTGTAAAGCCAATCTGTGCATGCGGCGGGCAGATGTTGCACGGCGTAGCTATGGCAACGCCCGATCAACGATCAGGCATCCTTAGGAGCAGCGTAGTGACGCCGGAGGGGGCGTCCCCCCAGCGTTACTACGTTAAGGTTAGTGAAGGTGGGCGGGGGGAGTTAGTTTAATGAGGCAGGGAGGGAGGGCTTAGCGTACGCTCCTGTGCGAGCCTATGCTTATGCCGGCTGGAGTTAGGGTAGCCTTCAGCCGGCGTTAGCAAGAGAAAATACGGCCGCACAGGGGGAGTGTCGGGGAGAGTAGATGCCGATATGCTGTGCTTTAGTAAGCAAAGCGCATCGGCGTAGTTCTGGATCAGGCCCAATGGGCCTGGTCCAGAGCCACGCTTCTAATACGTTTCATAGCGTAGCTTAGTAAATTTGTTCCAAAGTCCCAAAATGTTAGGCAAAAAGAAATGACCTTTTATTTCAAATTTGTTTTCCTTTAGCTCCACCAATGTTAAAACTTTCATTCTGCTACAATTTAATTATTTCAAATATCCAAATTTCAGTCCCTCTCCCCAATGTACTTGTGGTGGAGCCCCCTAAAGCCACATGCCTTAAGTTGCAGCTTAGTCAGCCTAATGATTAATCAGGCACTGATCATTTCATTGCCGCCAGAAACCAAACATTTTGTTGAATTGACCTAATAGGTTTAGAGATTTTTGAAGAATCCCTTGGTTAAACCCCTTTCACATCACCACTAAACAACCCGGGTCTCGGCTTAACCCCGGGTATTTGGTGGTGATGTGAAAGGTCCCATTTTCCTGGACCCAGGTCTAATAACCCAGCTTTTAGACTTAGACTTAGTCTCACATGGGAATAGAGTCAGAATGGTTCCGTTTTTTTTTAAACACGGGTCTTTCACAAAGACACCTGATTGGAGAAATCTGTTTAATATTGTTATTGCATTTGGAGATGTGAAAGCAGTATTACTTAGTTTAAGGTTCATTCCCATCCTATTTTTCATCCCCTTTTACCAAAGAGAGATCTATTTTAATATTAACATTTGTTTTCATCTAAATTATGAAAATTTTTTCTCAAAAAACAATCAACAATGACCTGTATTATTTTCTAGTAATAAATTAATAAATTCAAATAATAGAAACTATTTCAGACCATCTTCCAACTCACTGGTAATCAATCTAGGTGAAAAATACCTTATAAAATAGTTTTAAGTTGATGATGTACCTTAGTTTTAAGTTGATGAATAATGGAGAATGTTCATCTATACTCACCACTTTGTGGACAGCACTTCCTAGTGTACAAGTGAATGACTCCAGATTTCCTCACAGCCTTTATAGGCTTCACAATCGACAGAGCCAATGAGGTTAATTTGCTTAAAGTTGATTAAGGCGTAGCTTTTTTTAATCCACAACAAGGAAAAACAACAGCTTCCGTGTGTTCATCTTGATCAATATTTGATCTGCCCAAACTCCAACCTTTTTATGTTTCGGACTACAGTGCTTCAATGTTTCCATATTTCTAAACAGACAACTGGACCGGTAATGGCAAAGACACATGAAAGGACACCAACCTTGTAGTTTTTGATGTGTAAATGTTGAAGCTTGCATCTGTGGGTGTCAAGGACAGACAAGCTAAATCAACGTCGGCGTCATTTGGTCTATGGTATTTCATTAATATTTGCAAACAGGAGCTTCTATAGATAATCTAACTCATTTTATTAACTGAGATCTGTGGTGATCATACTGGTCTGGTTTTTTGTGTGTCTTTTTACGCACAACCCTTTGTGTTGTTGACAGTATTCGAGTGCCAAAATTTGTTGATACAGTATGGTAGGATATGACTTGTTTGCAGTTGTAGTACTGAGAGCTAAAGAGGAAATTAGATGTGTTTTCTAGATTCCCCACTGACCAAATGAAGGAAGTTTGATTTTGTAATCTAAGAAATTTGTTTATTGTGTTACAAAAACCAGGAAAACTATTAGTATTGGAGCAATATTCACTAGACTTTATATTTCTGATCTTATATAAATGTAACCCTGGTTTATATAATTTTTGTAAGTTAGTTGTGGAGTCATGTCCACACTGATGACCATGAAGTTTTAAGGTTTTAAGTTCCTTCACCAATGTCTTTAAGGTCCATGTCCTAGAAAAGTTGGAAGGCATGTCGATTACTTTAGGTTTGGTTTTAAGTTCCTTCACCAAGGTCTTTAAAGGTCCATGCCCTGGGACTGTTGGAAGAATGAGTCTGAAAGGCTATTAACTCTTCTGACCATTGTAAATAACATGTGGTTAAAAAATAGGACTCTTGACTCTGTTTTGCATCCCTGTCCTGGTTGCCAAGGCAAGTGGGACCTTATGGTCCGTCAGAAGAACACATAAGTTGTAAAAAAGAACAAAAAAGGAATAGTAACTACAATTAAATTTTGACCAGTCACGTGATAAACTTTTTTGTTTTCCTCACATACTAATTGTCTGAGACTTTATTGTTGAATGAGGGTGGGACATATAGGGCACTTAAATGAAGGAGGCATGTGTCCTTTGGCTGAGCACATGACACACCTCTTCTGGCTGAGCACAATACACACCTCTTCTGACTGAGCACAACATACACCTCCTCTGGCTGAGTAAAAGACACAACTCTTTGGGCTGAGCACAACACATGTTTTTATCTGACTGAGCATAAGACACACCGCCTTTGGCTGAGCACAAGACATGACTCCTCTGGCTGAGCACAAGACACGCCTCCTCTGGCTGGGTGTAAGACATGCCTCTTATGGCTGAGTGTAAAACACACCTCCTCTGGCTGAGCACAAGACACACCTCCTCTGGCTGAGCACAAGACACACCTCCTCTGGCTGAGCATCACAAGCTGTCTTACACAAAATTTTACTACTAGAAGATAATTCATTGTTATATATAAAATTCACTGTTCAAGCAACCCTTCCTAGTAACAATAATCTGGTCATGTGATAAACAACAGCTAGTTGATCATTAAGCCGAAGCAAAGTATCACATATTGTTTTATGGCCTGAGTGAAAGATAATCACACAGAAGGTTGAGTTTCTGTGATAAACTACATAATAATAAATATTAATTAAATACTATTAACCCTTTCCCATCTGATGTTTTTTTTATGTGTACAGAGGGAAATATTCGAATAATAATCCTCTTCTCTTTGTTTTATTAGTTGAACGATTTTCAACAGAGAAAATTCCCTACTTACTAACCGCAATTCTTATTTATTCCCTGAGTTGACTAAGGTCATACATGTGAATGGTGACCATTTTAATTGCAAAATAATATGGCACTTGGTACAGTATAACTTAATTTCCTTCACTTGTCATTATGAGGACTCTCCAAAAAGGTTTCAGGAAGTTTTTTAGTTGCAAAGTTTATGAATGACTGAAATCAATAGAAACCATGTCAGACTTTCTTGTTACAGCATTGCCTTTCCATCAACTGTAACATTCTTTGTTATACAATTCCTAATTATTCTATTATAATTATGAACTGGATCCAGTCCTCCACTTCTACCAAAGTCAGTTTCCAACTGTCATTTACTATAGTAACCACCTTTGTTGAAGAGGCAAATAGTTTTTTAAATATCAGTTAATTCATTTAAACCAGGTGAGTAACAGTTGGAAGCTCAGGAGCGGATTAAATTGTACCTAATGGAATGGGTCATGTTGAAGGGTCGGGATACAATTGATACCTACTGCTGGTGATATAAGAGGCCAGATACAGAACTAATAAAGTCAGGAGACTTATGCAAGTCATTTTTTGTAAGTCCCCTGACAAATAATCAGAACATGCGCACACCAGATATTATGCCAGCATAGCTTCTAACGTACGGAACTCGGTTCTGTACATTAGAAGTTCCGATAAAGGGGGCGGACCATACAGGCGGGGATAGGCATGCATATGAAAGTCCGGGGGCGGGGAACATCTTTTATGCATGGATCGGTGCCCGTATGTATGCCGATCCTTGAGTAGAAGTTAAGGAAGGGTTCTGGACACGTAAAAGAGGGGTGTGACCAGGGCATGTACTTCCCTCTTCCTTGCATAATTTCAGACCCCCACATGTACAGAAACCATGCGGGAGTCTGGATTTGGCCTAAAGGTGAGGATTGGAGGACCTCCACTCCCAACGGGTCCCGGACAAAAGTCCCAGCAGTCCCCCCGATGGCAGCCCTGCTACTAATTGATGCATTTTAAAGACCCACTGAAGATAATTATTATCTTACCTGGACCTGGAAACCATGAACTGTGGGTAGATAACGAGGATCGAGTTTGGCCGCCCCTAGTATAGAGAAATAATTCTGTATATCATTATTTTTCTCGTTGTCCAGCAGAAAATAGCTACAAACTGAAGTATGGCAATGAGTTGGATATTCAACAGAATTTGCAAAAAAATCTATGTAAGGAGCTGGCAGTTTAGCAATCACTGAAAAGCATAGTTAACACCCGAAGAAGGGCAACGCAGGTTTAATATATTGTCCCGAGTATGATTAAACTCCCTGCGTGGGGAAGGGGCCCTAGACCATGCCACTCCCCTCAGGTCTTCTGTTCCCTGACTGGTTAGTTTCAAATTTGAGGAGGGGTCTGATGCTGCTTTTATAACTCCCCTGATGACGTCCAGCCTTCTTCTTCTGGGGATTTTACCCTCCCTCCCTGTATATTAGAATTTATGTGTTTGGTGGAAAGCAGTTATTGTTCTATTGATTGGTGCAGGTGGTGGTTGAGCCTTGTTGGCTTGAATTTAGGCTCGTCTTGGGCGGCGGTCTGATTAGCAGTTAAATGAGGTGCTGTGTCTGGGAGCTGAAGCAGTGCGCATAGTTTGTTGTTGTTTGTTTGATTATATACTCTATTTTATAACAATTATTTGTTAGCATGCAAACTGTTTATTATTTATCTGCTTTCTTGGCCCCCATTAATTCAACATTATAACTTGATTCGGATTGGATCCCAAATTTAGTTTAAAGAGTTTCATCATTAATTCAATTTAATTAATTAATAAATTTGAATTCCCACTAAGAAGTGTCTGTCGTTTGTTTTGGTTTTTATGGGTTGAGTGGCGTGGTTGGGGGGACACACAATCACATATGGGACATTTATGACAAAATGGTATTTAAACAAGGGAAGCTGTAATGATAATGCAATTGAAGGGTATTCTCCCTAGAAAATCATTAGTGAAAATATAATTGGGATTAAGACATTTCAGAAATTTGTTATAATCCTGGGAAAGGAGACAACTTCTGATTTTTACCCGAAATTTGCAAATGAAGAACATTATATTATTACATAGGGTTTGTTTTTTTGGATTATGCCTTTTTTTTGTATGAACTCAGTATAACTGTATTGTTTTTTTTCTTTAGAACAATGTTTTGTTTTGTTTTCTTAAATTCCTACTGTCTTAAGTGAATTTTTATGTTTTTGCCTTTCAGCAAATTTTAAGTAAATTTTATAAATTAATCTTTGTCTTTCATAAAACATTACATAATGTTATGAATCATCATATTATCCAAAATATGTAACAGTTCGTTACGCATTACAAATGTTCCTCATTACGTGCATTATGGGAGAATTGTCAATGAGCCATGATTAATCTCAGTATCTGGTGATGTGTACATTTTCCTAGAGAAGGTTTTGTCATTAAATAAGGACTGAGATCTTTATTGTGTGTTTTTAATCTCCAGATTTGTTATCTATTCATTGAACAACACAGTTCCCCTTAGGGGTTGGCTAAGTGATGTTCAAGTATGAAAACGGAATCCATAACATCTGTCCCTTGTACAGCAGATTAATGACTACCAAGGAATCGTTAATGTAAATCATATGTCTAAGACTGAGCTCTCACATCTTCGATTCTTCAAATCAGGAAAGTTCAGGTCATGATTTTTGACCTTTTCTATTTATTGATGCACTTTATGTTGAGTATAACTTGTGGCAGAAGGTGTTTGCTTCTTATAAACAATAATATGACCATGTATATCTGCTTTTTTAGGTGAGTTTCTACATGTGTATGTGTGAAGAAATATTATTCACACGCATTTGCAACTATATGATAAGCCCCCACCCACTATCAAGGCTTTCTGCTATAGGTGGTCCTAACAATATATAGGACCGGATCAAGACTCCTGCATGTTTCCGTGCGATAGTCTGTCCGTTCAAGACATTAGGCTGCCTTAAATGAAATGTGCGGCTCAGTGGTCTGTACGACCGCTGATCCACTCATACATACTAAACCCCTCCCATACTGTAAGATTTAAATGCTTCCCTCCGCCCACCTTGGCGGACGGAGGGGAAGCACAGCCCATTCGTTCTAAATTTGTAATGTACGGTACTAAGTTCTGTATGATGGCAAGTGTGTTAGTGTTACGTTCGTAACACTGACGTAAGTCAAAACTTTTCATGCATAAATGGGGTGCCAGGCGCAAGTCTGGATCTGGTCCATAGTCCCAATCCTGAGTCATATATCATGTGTTTTAAAACAGAGTGCAAACTCACCTAGCGACTCTCCTATTACCCTCATTATAACTGCTATAGGGTAATAAACAAGTAAATGCAAGGTAGGGGTAATCTAGACAGAAAAAAATAAAACATGCCCAGCACAGGTTATCTGTAACATACAATGCAGAAATATTAGTTACACATATTAGTAAATATATAATAAACTACCTGCCACTGTGAAGAATTTTTAGCTAAATGTGGTTATAACAATGACAGACCTTAGATTGAATTGGTGCCTTGAAACCCCCACCACCCCCATCTCTATATTCCTCTCATAGAATTCTGTAGATTTGTAAATCTAAATTTCATTCTCTGGCCACTAGAGGCCGGTATACAGCATCCTATTTCCCAGCCTGCTCCCTCTCTTCTCTCCTTCCTGTTCCTTGATGCCAGACCCAACCACTGCAGAAGACAGTGACTGATCGGATAAAATGTCAACCTGCTCTGTCTCAGTGTGTGCTGAGTTCAACTTTACCATTTTGCCCACATTGCTGTCAGAGACCCTGAACTATGTACATCAGTGCATAACATTTTCTTCCAGGCTGCTTGTATCATTCTCCCCTACGTAAAACAGCAGCCTCCTGCATGGATGATTTCTGCTGTCATGTACCTGTCAATCAGTATAAGAGAGGCTTTATCTTGACACAGTATATAAAACACTTAGGGGGAAAAAATAGATAAATAAATAGCCCACCTTCCCCTACCAACCCTGTTATGTGGACTTGAGTGCAGGATGAATGCCACAGGGCCCCCTGTTCTGAGGGACCAATGTGCATTGCACACCCTGCACCCATTATAGATACGCCTATGAATATGGGGGAGAGCATCTGTTCTCATAGTATGGAAGGGTAGAGATGGTGCCATCAAGTGAATTTAAGTCACTACTGTGTGACATAATCTAATATTATGGCACAGTGTGTGTGTTTGTATATGTATGTTTGTTTTCTAAGATTTCTTATTATTTATAGGAAATCATTTGCCCCTGTGTTGGATCATACATAATGGGCCTGATCCAGACCTAGTTAAGGGCTTGAATTTAGTTACTCCTGGGCTAAACCATGTTGATTTCAGGGGGAGTCAAGTTAATTGTATTCTTTGCATGCAGGGATATATCTTTGAATTGCTTACTGCACACAGATACTGACCAGCTTTACTATCACACTGTTATTTAGACTTGGGATAGGAAAAATCACTTCTCAACTCTAATACTGTTTACAACAGATGAAATATGACTCCCCTGCAATCAACATGGTTTAGCCCAGGAGTAACTAAGTTCAAACACTTAACAAGGTCTGGATCAGGCCCAATGTGTCAACTCATAAGGAGTAACTAATATTTCTACATTTAATTTCACAGCTAGAATGTTACATTAGCTGCTGGTTAAACATTGAAGTGCTGTTATATATTTTCTGTTTGTCCTATAACATTGTTAATTTTAGATGGCCTTATTAGATGTTTTCATACAAAGAAACATAAAACACATAAACACACTCCAACTGAGGTTTAATACATTTTCTAACGACACTTTAATTTTCTCATATACCGAAAGGAATTCCCATAACTCAAATGGCTTATATAGTTTGCCCGTCCATAACATATAAAATTATATATTTAATCATTTATCACTGATGTTACTGCATTTTTAAATAAAGTGGTTCCCAGTTGACTGTGTTTGTAGCGTTATGAATTAAGCAATGGGTTCCATGGAATGTGGCTTTACACTTAACTCTGTCTCATGTGACCTCTAGTAATAAGGAATGACCTACTTGAAGAGTTAGTTAAATTGTGAATAATAAATCAACTGATGTTGGTTTTCTTGTTTAAAATTGCTGCAGAGATGATAATTCAACCCTGTTCCATTACATGTATGATGACAGACTTACTAGAACTGGAAAGACCAAGTAAAAAAGACTGCGGGACGATAAACAGGTCTCCAGAGTTTTAAAGCCTTCAATGATTAATTAAAAGTCTACCATATAATGGTTGTGCAATTTACTTGCTGACTTTAAAGATAAAAACAAGGGGCCGGATCCAGAACTACGTCCGTCTTTTATAGACGGACCTAGTTCAATAAACAGTAGCTACTGCGCATGCGTGGTAGCTATTGTACGTAATCTGCGTATCGTTTCGATACGTAGATTGCGTATATGCGGTCTTTTGGACTCATACTGCTGATTTTTTTTCCCCCAGCGTCTGTCGGTTTCAATAGCATTCCGACCATTTTTTCATAATGTGTATGAGCACGTCTGTGTCAACTGATCAGGAATGGATTAATCAATAATCAAAAGAATATAGAAATTAGGAATAGGAATGCTATATGGGACAAGAGAATTTGTTCCTTCTATAAATGCACAATAATAAAAAATGAATAATATACATAAATACAATAAATAAAAAGGAATGGTTTAAAAATTGACAGAGATGACTGATCTGTATGTGGGTAAGGAATGAGCAACGGCACTTGGAACAATCAGGGGCCTCTAAGAGATATTTTCGGCTGGTAGATGGTAGCAGCCTAATGGTTGTAAATCCATAAGTTCCTTCTCTGTGACAAATAATATATCAATTGGATCCTAGATAAATAGATGGAGTACCAGTGGTATAATACAATGGATGGAATGAATGCAGCTGGGAGCTAACGATACAGAGAGGGTGGGGAGGTCTGTGTTGTATAGTACTTCTCCGTGATAATGTATGGTATGCAGTAACTCACGGTTAGACGTTATGCCTAATTATACGATTCTAGCTATTACGCATATGTAGTAACTATTTTATGCTATCTACATAGAGTTTCGTTATGTAGATTGTGTACATGCGGTCTTTAAAGTGGCATGTGATTGTCTGTGACTTGCCAGTAGTGGCATGTGATTGTCTGTGACTTGCCAGTAGTGGCATGTGATGGTATGTGACTTGCCAGTAGTGCCATATGATGGTCTGTGACTTGCCAGTAGTGCCATATGATGGTCTGTGACTTGTCAGTAGTGGCATGTGATGGTCTGTGGCTTGCCAGTAGTGGCCTGTGATGGTCTATGACTTGTCTGTGAGAAGCAATAAATTGAAGAAAGAAAGAAGATCCCCTGGAAAATGGTAAGAATGAATTTAACCACAACCCTTACCCTAATCCTTACCCCAACTCTCCCCTTACATTACCCTAATCCTCTCCTTCTATTACCCCAACCCTAACGATCCCATTACATTACCCTAACCCTGCCTTCCCTGTAGGCTGACCCTAAGACTTCCTTCCCAACAGCCTATCCCTAAGACTTCTTTCCCCGCAGCCTGACCCAAGGATTCCCTATAGCCCATAACCCATCTAAAATGGCTGTTTTTCAAAAGAGAGGAAGAAAAAAATAAGCTTTCAGCTGTCTCTGTTTCTAAAATTATTTATATATATATATTAATACTGAGATTTCTTGACTTCACAGGGATACGACTTTAAGAACTGTGCCAATTGTCCCCTCCACTCTAAAAACTTAATATCTTACTGGAAATCATATATATTTAGGACTTGGATAATATTCAAACAGTACAGTCATTGTAACTGCTCCGAGGACATCCGTATTATGCGGTGTAAGTACAGTCTATCCGCCTGGACACAGCATTTTATTGCCGTTATACATAATGACCCGAGATTTCAGGCAAGTCACTCACAGACAAGATACATGTTCATTTTCAATCTCCTACAATGATAATCTCTCAGGACTTGTCAAGGACAGCACATTATTAGAATACTGATTCTGCCAGCAACACTAGGATGACGGATAGTTGCTTTTCTTCATCATTTATCTAGATATATCCGGGCTGGAACCTGTAAAAAAAAATATATTGCAAACTCTCAAATCTAAGCCCGTGGTGAAAGGGGAATTGTAGCAGTAAATGTACTGTAAAATAAGATTTTATAATATTTCAATTAAAACAGTGATAGAAATGATAGTAGGTCTTTTCATTATAAATCCGAACTGTACCGTCATTGGGGTAGATCCAGGCCTAAGTGCTTACGTTTCATCGTGTAGCATATTTTCTATGCACTTCCCTCGCTCATATGTACTTTGGTCGTTTTACAATTCCCAAACCCTACCTTAACTTTTCAAAGCGTAAGTACTGACGTATGTAATGGATTGACGTATGTAACAGCGTAACTCGGCTTATACTGTCCAATTTAAATGCCTCTCTCTGCCTACAAAGTGTAACTACAGGTGTCATATGGATGCCCTGCCCCTTCGTTCGTAGTTACGCTGATGGTACATATGTTTAGCGTTACGTGGCGTCACATCTGCTACGCACATGCGCAATAAATACAAATAGGCAATTTTACGACAGCGGCAAGCGTAAAATTGCTACCCTACATAGGTCAGGATCTGGCCCATTATTCTAAGCTAACAATGGCAGAGAAATCATTTTTCATATTTAATAGAGGAAATATATTTAACACAATGCATTTAAGAAACTAAGCAGTCGACTGGATCAAAAGGTTATCGTCAAAAAAACAAGTAACACGTATAAAACGCTTGGGCCGGATTCATAGTTCTGTACATTCCACAATCTGCTTACGCATGTGCCTGCCATTTGTTACAATACGAATCTCCAGGTGTATGGAACGAAGTTTAATGCGCCTGGAAGAACGTTCGACAGGACGGTCCATCCCCTCCAACCGCCTAAACCCTGTAAGGTGGGCAAAGTGGGAGGAGGGATTTCAATCTGACAGTACAGGTGGGCTTAAGTACTTCTTAGCAGAGGTAGCAGAGGTGGTAGGGACGATATTTCTAAGCTCTGACAAGAAAAGTGCGTCTTAGAGATATTCTGAGATCAGTCGTCAAGCTTTTTTTTAAAAAAAAAAAAAATATTATCTTGCCCACTGCAATCCTCAATGGTGTTCCTTGTTCATATGAATGTATCATTGTTTAAATTCGGCCACAAAATTTACTTTTGGAAATGGGTATCTATTTCCCAGTTTCCAATAGCAAGAAGCAGCGTCGGCGATTAGAGATAGAATGCAGTGGCTGCGATGGGTCTAGGGTTAATGCTTAAGGGGACAGTTGTTATTATTATTATTATTATAGTTTATTTATAAGGTTCTACAAGGTGCCGTACAAAATACAATAAAATACAGTAAAGACATACAGGGTAGGAATGGAGAATGGACAGCGTACTACATTATAAAACACAACATAAATATAAAAATAGAATAAAATATACAATAAAGTGAAGCGAGCACAGCCAGCAGTTAGGGTTAGGCTGCAGGGCATGGAGGGTTAAGGTTAGGCTACGGGGCATAGAGCATTAGGGTTAGGGCTGAAGAATGGGAAGGTTAAGGTTATGTTGTGGGAAAAGGAGGGTTATGGTTAGAAAAGGGTTAAGGATAGGGCTAGGTAAGATTATTTACCTATCGGTGGAGGAATCTTTGCGAGTCCAGGAATCACATGACCACAGCTTTCTAAAATTGCCGGCAGTCTTTATTCAGTGGTAGCACGATTGTCTTAAAAAAAAAAAAAAAGACCATTGTACCAGAGAACCACACTCAGTGAAGGACCCAGCTCCAACACTACATGCATGAAATGACCAGCTGACCCACATTCATAAGAACGGGCTGGCAATCAGAGGTGGTGATCACCATGTTCTTTATGGAAATACTAGTTTTCCATGGCAATCGTAGCTTAGTCAATCTAGTTCATTTACATTTCTGGCGATACAGGCCGTTTTCAAATGAAGTTGACTACATTTAGTAAATAGAACACTAAAATACTGTAATGCAATGAATACAGAGTTCAAAGGAGAAAATAGTCTATGAGTGCTGAGCGCTGAGATGTCCTATGCCGGCCGTTCCGCTACCCTCCACCCCCTGCTGGCAGAGTGCAGTACTATGCATAGTGCAGCCCAGTGCTATTACAGTGGTGATCTACTACGAAACGAATGAAGTTTAAGCTTAAGTGGCCCCTAATCCCAAAGGGGCCCTGAATCAACTTTTTTTTTACCCATTTTTTTTTTAAAGAGTGCATTTTTCAACAAAATCGATGGAGTATTTTTTAAGTGTGTGTTATTGAAATAAGGTTTTTTTTTGTGATAGAATCATAAGCCAATGGATTGAAGCACTTAATATTGACCATAGAATATGCTCTAGGCAGGGGAAGTTTCTGAGTACACAGAAACCCCCCCTGATCAGTGCTGGCCGGCAGACACTCTATCTACATCTATGTCTATAGAGGGCTGCTGTCAGTGTCACTGTGAATAAAGAAGAGATCAGCAATTATCCAGACCTTGTTGTTCACTGTATGGCCCATTTTCAAGGACTCCACCCCACCTCCAGACAGGGCCGGATTATCCACAAGGCAACCGAGGCACCCACTTAGGGCCTGGCAAGCCCCAGGGGCCCAGGATCTTACACCCTTATCAAATTAGAGCTGTCATTTTCAACATGCAACATGATCTCTTGGGGGCCCCCAATCTGGCATCTTGCTTAGGGCCCCATGAGTTTGAAATCCATCTCTGCCTCCAGGCATGGAGCATTAAGGTTAGGGCTGAAGAAAAGGAAGGTTAGGGTTAGGCTGTAGGGTTATGGTTAGAAAAGGGATAAGGGTAGGGTTAGGGTGATTATTTACCCGTCGGTGGAGAAGTCTTCGACTGCATTCACGATAAGTGACTACACTGGAGGCAGGTTTTTTTATAATTACAATTTGAATTTTGGAATGGAATAGGGGCGGAGCTTATTTGTCCTGTTTTCGGGCTTTAAAATATTGGGAGGTTTGCAATATCCTCCACACGTATTACATGGAAACCCCCCGTTCAAAATCCTGCGTTTGCCACTGGATTGAATACCTGAATTTGGCCCTTTGTCTTTGCACAACCTAACAGGCATAAAATGCAAAAGCAGGCATCAGAAATGCACATAACAGCTATTATATGGAAAGATCCTGCTCTGAATGTTTTCTACATGGAACAAAAGAAAGGTCCGGCGCTCCAAACAAACATTATGTAACACTTTGTGTCAGCACATACATAAAAAGGAGGTTTAGGTCACAATATAGTTATATTGGGTTATCTCACCTGCCCAGCGTCAAGGCACCTCCTAGGTGAGTCCCTATCCATCTGCTATATGTGTACTAAGGAGGTCTGTATTAAGACACTCCGGCCATTTGAATGGTGTGCAGCGGCCAGGGGCGTTTTTAGAAATGAAGGGGCCCGTGTGCAGACCCCCCAGATGGGCCCCCCTCCCCAGACGGGCAAACCCCCTCCACAGACAAGCCCCCCCTTCTTCTTCCCCACCCCATCCATATCTATACAAACGGTGACGG
>WWET01004338.1:114654-131765 GCA_011038615.1 Limnodynastes dumerilii | reverse complement strand
ATGCATTTTTTTTACACTTTTGAAATATCGGACAAATTATCGCATAGTGTATGGCACCGAAGTCGCAACCTGCCGGTAGAGGAAAAATCGGCAAAATTATCAGAAATTTCACACTGTGACGATAATCGCACTAGTGTATGGCCAGCTTAAGCAGTGGTGTAGTATTTGTGTAAGATTTGCTTGTAAGCAGTGCTATAGTATTAGTACTAAGGTTTAGAAAAAGAAAAATACTCAAAATGTCCTATATATTCTAATTAGCTATAAAGCTAAATATGTGGACAATGAGAGAAAGGAGATTTACGGCGCACACCTAATATATCATGCAGAGCCAAGTACAGAAAACACTAGTCACTGTTAAAAACACATTTTAATAATAACCCCATTTAAAACATATCAATAGCATCTTGAATATGATATTATAATGCCAATGC
The DNA here is from genome assembly GCA_011038615.1 of Limnodynastes dumerilii. Taxonomy (NCBI): domain Eukaryota; kingdom Metazoa; phylum Chordata; class Amphibia; order Anura; family Limnodynastidae; genus Limnodynastes; species Limnodynastes dumerilii. The sequence continues at coordinate 131,334 of WWET01004338.1, read as the reverse complement.
AAAATAATCTACAAAACAAGGCATGGAAAACACAGCAGAAACAATTGAGACTAACAAGACTACAATGTAGCAAAGAGGCAGGTGTCTATGGAAAGGGGGAGGGAATAACTATCTAAGCCGCAGGCAAGTAAAAAATCCCTAATATGCAAAAACGTCCTCACGGGCGCACTTAGGGCCTGATCCAGAGCTACGAAATTGGCCGATTTCGTGCGAGCGTACGACCGTTTTTTGCGTATTTTCGTACGAAATTTCGCACTGCGCATGCCCAGTATGACAGCTTCCGGTCGGCTGGACGACATGAGCGTATAGCGGTCGTATGCCGTGCGTATTTTTCGCTCGAGGGGCGTTCGTTCAATACGACGGTCGCCTGGGCGCTCGTTTTACTACACGGAGGCGGGGATAGCCATTTAAATTGTACAGTATGGGCGTGCTAAGCCCTTACGCTTTGCGTATTATGTGCGAAAATTCGTATGGCCGACGGTAGTACCCAGTGTAGGGTATAGCCGCCGTAAGCAGGTACTTTACTATGGGAGTGTTAGGGGCGTGCATGTTTATTCGCACGGTCGAACGTACGCATTCGCTCGCCGTGCGAATTTTCGTAGCTCTGGATCAGGCCCTTAGACACTAACTCCATTCCTAATTCCTCACAAATTGCAGGTACTTCATTTTTAGATCCCAGACAGGGCCACTATCCAGAATATATAAATACAAGATCAGGTGGGGTGGCAAGACCCGCAAGAGGATACGACCAGAGGTCGAGGAACAGGAGGAATGCCAGGAGTCGTTGCAGATTTTAAAAGGTACTCAGGACTCTCTTCAAATAATGAATTTATCTATTCATACTTTGAACAAGCATCAAAGGTTTATTATTTTCACTCACATCTAATTTTGATCGTTTTGAGATAGAAAAGGATTTGAATCTATACTTGAGAAAATTGGTCCTATATAAAATGTACCAAAGTGCGATGACTCCTCCTCTCTACTGGAGGATGCTTCGCCCAGTAATCCTTTAAATTTAGATTTAGATCTTAATGAGTTACAGGCCATCTCTGACTTAGAAAGTTTATCAGTGGAAAGTACTGACACTCTTGATTCTTCTCAGGGTTTAATGGCGAAATCTAATTTTTTTCCTAATTTTGACAAACATCCTGCCATCATGGTATATAAAAATTTAGTTGAAAAAGATTTGGATTCCCTATGTTTAGACCAAGGGATTTCTAAAATACATTCCAATTTGAGCTTTAAGGACAGATCTGCCTTGTCTGAAATCAAAAGCTGGAACGATATTGTGATAAAACCTTCTGACAAGTGAGGAAATATTGTCCTCTGGCCTAGAGAGATATATATTAACGAGGCTTTACGCCAGTTAAATGATACTCTGTGTTATTGTAAACTTTTCTCTAATCCCACCACTGAGTTCTTATCTGCCTACAATGCAATTATTGAAACTGCTAAATGTGATAAGGTGATCTCGAAAAAAAATGTATACATTTTTGTATGTATTACATCCAAGAGTGGCATCTCTGTACTTGTTACCCATGTACACAAACAAGCTGATGTTCCCCCAGGACACCCTATTGTGTCAGGCAATGGTTCTCTTACCGAGAAGGCCAGCCAGTATATAGACTCTTTCTTACGTCCCTTTATACTAACATTACCATCATACATAAGGGACACTACTGATTTTTTGACACATGTACATGATGTTTATGTTGATTCTGATACCTGGCTGGTGACGTTAGATGTGGAGGCACTCTATACGAGCATACAACATAAAGATGGCCTCCAGGCTGTACAATATTTTCTTAATACTGTAACAGCAACTCCACATAATGAGTTTATTTTGCAATTATTGAGTTTCGTCTTGAAGCAAAACTATTTAATTTTTGATGGCACTTTTTATTTTCAGTTTAGGGGAACGGTGATGGAGACAGCATGTGCCCCATCGTTCGCAAACCTATTCCTTGGTTGGGGGGAACATTGTTTGGTGTTTGCGGAGTCACATGAGACATAGACCTCCCATGTTCTCATGTAGCTCCGCTACATCGATGACATTTTCTTTATTTGGTAGGGAGATGCCACTCTCCTTGAAGAGTTTATTTCTATCTTAAATGTCAACGATTTCAATTTAAGATTTACTATGACAAAGAGTCTCCAGAAGGTGGACTTTCTGGATTTGTCTGTTTACGTTGACAAGAATCGGAAGATATGCACTGATCTGTATCGTAAACCCACTGCCACCAATTCCATCTTACATAGTGGTAGTGCCCATCATAGGAAAGTGATTGTAAAAATACCTAAAGGTGAATACTTGAGACTTCGGAGGAATTGTTCCTCTTAATCTCAATTCAAATTTAGGGCAAAAGAGCTCCGCACACGCCTGCTAAATCGGGGTTATTCCAACAAGCTCTTAGTTAAAGCTTATCATAACTCCCTAAAAACCAAACAGGAAGAGCTCATTTATCCCAAAAAAAGGAAAATCAATAATCCTGTTTCAAAACAGGGTAAGCAGGCTCGTTTCATCACAAATTATTGTCAGCAATCTAACAGTATTTTTAATATTTTATGTTCTTAAATCTGATGAAATTCTTAATCCGATATTGGATCGGTCTGTCTCAATGTGTTGGTGCAGAGCCAAAAATGTAAACGTACTATTAGTAAACAGTTCTTTTATTTCACAGAAGAGAAGTCCTGACAAACATTTTGGTACTTTTCCGTGTTCTAACATTTGCCCGTATATTTCCAAGACTACAGAGATACAAGATCGTTTCTCTAAATCCCATCCACTACGTTAGTATGCAAACTGTAACCCGAAGATGGTGATTTATTGTTTGACATGTACATGCGGCCTACGCTATGTAGGTAAGACCATTAGGCCATTCAAACTTAGAGTACAGGAGCATATAAGGTCAATACGTAATGACCCAGAGGATAAAATGAAACTTAAAATGTTGACACCTATAGCTATACAGCATCTAACACATCACAAGCCCAACCCTTATGGTCTAAAGGCCTTTGTAATTGAAAAACACCACAGGGAGGTGATTTGAATAATATCTTGTTACAAAAAGAAACAAGGTGGCTTTTTCTTTTAGATTCGGTACAACCCAATGGACTTAACGAAAATATTGCCTTTTCTTCCTTTTTATAAATATTTTGTCTTCCTTAATAAGCAGCCCTATAAGGTTTACCATTCTGCCTTATAGATGAAGGTTTTTACACTAAAGTATCTCCACATTTAATTATCCATCATAGAATGTGTATATTTTGGATAAACTCAAAAAACATATTGTCAAGTATATCATTTAATTTCATGCAAAATTTGTCTATCAGTCTATGGATATGTACCTTAACTATCTAAATACAAGAAATACAAGATATTGCTACTATCATACAGCAGGTTTTTATTATTATTTTTATTTTTAAATTTTTTTTCCATTTTTTCCATAATATAAAAAATGTTGTCTGTACTATTATCACAATAATATTTGTCCTGTGAACAGCCCAAATAACGTGTCTATTATATGAGTGTATTATTGATTCATTAAGGCATGTAAGATACCATATATACAAATACGAACTTTGTTAGCAATATGCTGGAACCGGTTTTTTTAACACATCCAGATCTATTGTTACATTTATGGATCTGGGAATATATTTGCTGTATTTCTTTTAATAATCTATAAAAAAATATTAATAATCCCTCCCCCTTTTTTGTGTGATAAATACAACTTATAGTTTAATGACAATGGGGCCTGATCCAGACTCCCGCACGCTTCCCATCATCAAGGCACCTTCTGTAGGTGAGTCCCTATCCTTCGGCTATATGTGTACTCAGGAGGTCTATGTTAAGACACTCATATCATTTGAACAGTGTTGCAAGCAGCCATTTTGTGGGAGGGGTCAAGCTCCCAAAGTAAAACTAGCAAAGTAACAAAAAACACAGGCAGCGCTTCTGATTCAATATATGAAATATGTGCAAGCGTATATATAAATGGAGAGTTGCAGCCATGGACCAAAATGACCACTGTGCAACTATAAGGAACAAAAGAGAGGTCCGGCGCTCCAAACAAGCATTATATAATACTATGTGTCAGCATAGAGCAAGCGCAAGCGCTGCCTGTGTTTTTTGTTACTTTCCTAGTTTTACTTTGGGAGCTTGACCCCTCCCACAAAATGGCTGCTTTCACACTGTTCAAATGGTAGGAGTGTCTTCACATAGACCTCCTGAGTACACATATAGCAGAAGGATAGGGACTCACCTACAGGAGGTGCCTTGACGATGGGCAGGTGAGCTTAACCCAATATAGCTATATTGTGAACTAAACCTCCTTTTTTTTTTTATAATTCTTTATTTATTGGTTTTAACAAATAAATAACGGAACAGGGGTACAATGCACATGCAAAAGCACAGCCAGCACAAAGAAAAAGAACAATTAGGCAAACAACAAGGCATGTAACAATTCAAAGGCAGCTCGTGCACAAAGAACGGAGCAGAACGTCGTACCCTCAGAGGTAAAATTAAAACAATAACCAAAGCACATAATCGCTATTTGTGGGAGAGGAGACGGGAAGAGGAACAACAAAAAAAAAAGGGGGGGGGAGGGTTGGGAACATTATCAAAGACTAGGAAACTAAGTAACTCATCCAGTCAGTTTTGCCAATGAGCACCGAGAGCCGTAGAGCGGGACGTAAACCGAGGGGGTAGACGGACCGGAAGGGGGCCATTACAGAGAAAGGAGGTTATGTCGTAATGATGGATTTATACGTGTCTGAGTCCTTGAAAAAGTACCATTGGACCTACGTGTCACGGTATGACTCATAGGAATCTGTGTCAGTGGATGGATGTCATCTATATACCGATAAAACTCGATTTTGCAAAACCAGTCCAAAATTGTGGGGGGCAGGGAGGATTTCCACTGCACGGGGATAACAGCCTTAGCCGCATTACTAAGCTGACATAATAGTGACTTCTTATAAGTCGAGGGAGAGGTAGGGGACCATCCCAGGATCCAGAAAAGGGGGGTGGAGGGAACCTCCTCACCTAAGATGTCTTTAGAGAGCTGTAGGACCAAGTCCCAGAAGTTACGTAGGCTAGGGCAGGACCACCAGATATGCAGCATTGAGCCAACCGCACCTCGACACCGCCAGCAGCTATCAGAGATCGCAGGGTAGAACGAGTGTAGGAGTTCTGGAGTTCTGTACCACCTGGAGAGGATCTTGTAGGACCGTTCCGTAGTCTCGACACTTGGAGAGCAGGAGGACGTCACGCGGAAAATTTTATCCCACTCGTCCGGATCCAAAGCCTGTCCTAGCTCCCTCTCTCAGGCTGCGATAAAGGAAGGGGGAATCAAAAAGGTCCTGTAGAAGGAGCTTATAGATACGGGACAGGGGGTGAGCCGGGCGTTCTGCCGCCTGGCACATGTTCTCATATAGCGTGGGAGGGCTAAGAGGGAGAGCCCGAGCAGTCCCGGACCGTAGAAAGCAACGGACCTGGACATACTTCCAAAAGTCTGTCTCCGGGAAGTGCCACCTGCTCTGTAGATCAGCAAAAGACACCATCACCCCAGCCTGGAACATTTGCCCAAAGCGAGTAAGGCCAGCTGCTAACCAACTCTTAAATGAGGCCAGATCTCTACCAGGCGGGAACACTGGGTTTGCCAGAAATGACCAGAGGGGCGAGGACTTTGACGAGATAGAGGGGGAGCTTCTAAGACAAAAAAACACAATGTATATGGCTGCGCTGCTAAACTTAAAAAAATAGTGTGGCTAAAATTATATCTTGCACTTATAATAATAAAGATCCCAGCAGCTGTAGAAAGGAAGAGGTATTCCCACAGTATTGAACAGAAAAACAGAAAACAGCGCTCGGGATACGACCGTGCCATTATATTATGGAGAACTTCAGTGAAGAAGAGGATCCGCACTCAATGAGAGTAAAGGTAAGAGGCAGTGCACGGCCGGTAAGGTAATGTAGCAAAAAACTAGGTACACGAGTGTATCTATAGCCAGCACTAGGTAGGTATCAAGAATGAGAAACAACAATACATAGTAGTTTTAAGTGAAAAAATAGGTTTATTCCAGGGTATTTCACACAGAAAAAACACTGCTAGGTAAATATAAAACCAAAAGGTAACACACACAGGTGGATGCTTTAAAGTGAACAACAGCATCAAAAACGTGACGGCAGATAAGAGCCACATGGCTCATCCAGTCTGCCCAGTTGTTAATTTAAAACTATACTGACCCTAGACCCTATGTACCCTTAATTTAGTTTAAGATTTAGGATATCCTTATATTTATCCTAAGCATGTTTAAACTGTTATATGTTGGCCATATGGTATATGGCTTCGCAACTCTCGCATCTAATACCCTGGTTTAGTGACATTGGGGATGGTTTACTGGGTGACCTGGTACGTTCCTCGGGTGGAGGCATTCTCACTCCTTCTCAATACCTGTTAACAGGATGGAAACGTGGGCGAGGGGTCCAGTTGATTTCCCAGGCATTGTGGGTATTTGGGGCAATGTGTAAATTACTAGATTGCCAAACCATTGACCCGAACACGCCTATTTGGTTTAATCTCTCCTTTGCAGAATTACTTAATCTTTCAGGCCGTCAATTGTGGTATGGGGCGGGAATTATCTCATTAGGACAACTGTATTCACAAGGTGTACTGAAAAGCTTTGATCGGCTGAAGGATGAATTCCAGTTGAGTGGAGTTTATTTCTTCAGGTATTTAAAGCTGAGGCATGCGCTGAGTGCACAATTTGAGGGTTCGGCCCCTGTGCTTTCTCCTTCTCCTGTAGTTAAACTACTGAATCAGGCAGCCAATAAGAAGCCTATATCATCTTTGTACAATTCTATTGGGGAGAGCTTACAAAAAGATAACCTCTCAGCCTTGAGAGGGAAATGGGAGGTTAATACTGGTCCATTTCAAGAAGAGGAATGGATGCAAGTTATAGAGTGTGCTAGGGTAACGACTTCTGCTGCCAGGTATCAACCAGTTCAACTATTTATTTTACATAGGTTAAATCGTACCCCTGCTAGGTTGGTTGGGATGGGTTTTCGTAATGACTCAAACCGTCCAAAGTGTGGTAGGACTGAGGCTGATTTTTGGCATTTAATATGGGCATGTGTGGAAATTCAGAAATTTTATATGGAAGTGTGGAATGCCATTTGTTCCACGCTCCCCGTCCTGCTATCCCTGGATCCTAAAATATATATTTTCAGAATTAACCTGTCTGAAGATTACTCTTCCGCAGTGTATAGATATACCAGTATACTTGCTTCCCTTGCCCTGACGTTAATTGCACGTACATGGATGGCCCGAGATTGTCCCTCCTTTCATAATTGGGTTGGATTAGTTAACTCTGTTCAAAACCATGAAAAATTTGTGCATACCAAGTGTAAAACCCTAGATAGCGTTTATAAGATTTTGACTCCCTGGTTGGAATCTCCTTTTGTGTATGTTCCTTTGGAGGAGGGTAATGTGTAATTAGCAAGTAAAGATTTGCTGGAGTTCTTATATATGTATATTCTCATTTATGCTTGTTAACCTGTACCTTGCCCTCTTTTATATTAAGGTATTTATACTGCTGTATAACATTCTTTGCAAGCATAAGCACATGTTCCCACTATTCCTTAAATAGCTAGGATGAATATCCTATCTAAATTGACCTTCGTGTAAGAAAGACAGGAGAGAATAGTTTGTTAGGTAATATTGTATTTTTATATGACACAAGGTAGAGACATGGGACCTGATCCAGAACAACGCTTCAAAGCGAATTTACGCGTGGCGGAGACGTAAAATCGCTGTTTAGAACGCACTGCGCATGCGCACCATAGAAAATACGCACATTCATGTAGCGTAAATTGTGAACGTGTGGGCCATTCACGTATGTGTCACGTAAATAGTTACGTGTGGGCGTGCCAATTTTACGTTACTCGAAAATACATTTGAAATATGTGTAGTAGGCAGGGGGGTGGTATTTAAAGTGCACAGTATGGGCGTGCTTAGCTGCGTAAATTCGTTTAGCCCATACGTACGTGTGCGTATGACAGCGGATACGTGTGAAAAAGTTAAGGTAGGGTTTGGGAAGCGTATCTTGACAAAATACGTCCGTGCAAGGGGTGTGTGTTGAGGGGAGTGTAGCGAACTTACATGCACGAAAATACGCACCGCGAATAAACGTACGGCACACGTAGTTCTGGATCTACCCCATGGTTCCTTGTTATCTAAATATTCTTGATTATTATCATTGTAGAAAAAAAAGGTAAATCCTGCATGTTAATGGCTCCCCAGCCTGGGTTAATCTTGAATGTTTGGGTGGGCTGATGGGGGTGTTGGGTGGGATATTTGTCATGGGTATTGTTGTTGTTTTCAATGTATGTCGAAAATCTTTAAATAAACACAATTAAAAAAAAAAGTTACAATATGTTGTCTGGCGCATGCGCACATCACACTTTTACCTGTTTACGCACACACAAGTGTGTACATTCTCTGTCATTATTAAGTCTGGATCTGGGCCCTAGTGAGAAATGTAACTGTTTTTATATATGTAATACCAGATTAATTTAAATAATAAATTGTTATGACAATCATATGATAATCGGGCTTGATAATTTGATATTTATTTCTACTATTATTAGTTTAGTTTCTTCTTTCTGTATAGTTTTTATACCTACCAGATGTCTATCACTCATAACCATTGATCAAATTGTATCCCTAATTTTAAGTTTGCACGGCACACCCCTTCATTCTTAAGTCACTACTAGCCTAGATGAACTAGGCATACGTAGCTTCCATAAATAATGTTATGATGTCCTTTCTTAATTTTAAACACCTAAAAAGGGGTGTGGGTCTCCAGTTAGAACGACCCTATTTCCCCAAAGCACCGAACACGGTGCTCCAAATTGTAAGTGGCAAAACTAAACCCAACCTTTCCCTAATTCTAACCCTAACCCTACCCTTCTATTACCCTAACCCTAACCTTCCCTTCCCCGCAGCCTGACCCTAACACTCCATTCCCAGCAGCCTGACCCTAACCCTCCCTTCCCGGCAGCCTGATCCTAACCCTAATCCCCCCTTCCATGGCCCTGACAGTAGCCGCGATCAGCTGCGGCCAGCACAGTGAACCACCGCATTAGATCCGGCCTCCTCATTCAGACTGCGAACCTTCCTGCCCGGGACTCCTGCCTATTGTGGCCGCCGCAGAAGTGGAACTGCTGGTACGGTCCCGCTGACCGCTATACCTCGATTATACTTGCGGTTAGGATTCCAAATAACCGCTGAGGTAACCCAAAGTATCACTGCCATTTGTCTCCCTCTTTGCACCAACCCCAACTATTGATATCACCCATAGTAACGTACTCACTCGTTTTCATCATTTCTGTCTGCATAAGCCCTTTCTATCCAAATCATCTATATGTACTCCAGAGGATTTCAGACTCTGTCTGAGTTATACAGGAAGGTCTGAAGGATAACTAGTCTGGACTATCTTTAATTTCAATTAGCTGGGCAACCATAAAGAAGTTGAGTTGTATGCTCCTTCTAAACACCAATTAGTACCATCTGGGCAAAGGAGTACCATCTGGGCAAAGGAGAGGAATCTCTGGACATTTAATACTTCACAAGTGTAGCAAAAAAGTAATCTCCTCTATGTCTCTATGTAAGGAGAGGATGATTTACTGCTAAAATCACAACCATCTTCTGAGGCACCTGTCTTGTACATAATCCTGTAAGTCTGTGGTTGCCTGATCAACAACCAATAGATTACTAGGAAAACAATATTTGTTTTGTAACCTTATTTTAATATATATTTTTAATAAATGCTATTTATCTTATATATAATTATATCCCGAGCGCTGTTTTCTGTTTTTCGGGAGCTTCTAAGAGCCTGCCAGATCCTTAGCGTCGGGGAGATGGTCGGGTGAGTGATCCACGGGAGCGGGGAGATCCAAGGTGCGAGAGTAGCTGGGATGCCCAAACTATGGCCCTCTATAACTACCCATTGCTTAGTTGGTAGATTCTGGGTCCATTCCATAACCCTGGTTAATAGGGCTGCTCGGTAATAAGTGTACAGGTGGGGGAGTTGGAGTCCACCCTGGGCCTTAGATTTACATAGGACCTCCAATTTCACCCTTGGTTTTTTGCCCTGCCAGATGAAATGTCGAATGACTGTCTGAAGGTCTGTGAACCAACGAATTGGGATCTTGATGGGCAATGTTTGTAGCAGATACAGAATTTTCAGCAGGGAATTCATTTTAAAAATATTTATTCTCCCCTCCCAGGAAAACATACCCGAGGACCACTTCTGAAGGTCTACTTTGATTTTTGCCAGTAAGGGAGTGAAATAGAGCGGGAACAGGAGAGAGGTGCTTGCAGAGAGGAAGACGCCCAGGTATTTAATGTGGGATGAACTCCACTTAAAAGGAAAGGCGGACTGTAACCCTGCAATAGTAGACGGCAGGGCTGTTATATTAAGAGCCACAGACTTCGAGAAATTAATCTTAAAGTTCGAAAGCTTACCGAACAAAGCGAACTCCAGCATCAGGTTGGAGAGGGTGGTGACGGGGTTGGTCAGAATTGCTAACAGGTCGTCCGCAAAGAGGGCAAGTTTGTATACCGCCCCCCCCCCCAGGGTAATGCCGGAGATATCTGGGTTTTCTCTGATCACCTGCGCCAGGGCCTCCATGCATAGCACGAAGAGCAGGGGCGAAAGGGGGCAGCCCTGGCGAGTGCCGTTGCGAATACGCACCGGTTCCGAAAGAGTGCCGTTAGTTTTTATGCGGGACGACGGATCTGCATAAAGTGCTAGTATTTTTGCTCTACAGCTGGGGCCCAGGTTGATGCGCACTAGGATCTCCGACAGGAACGCCCAGTCAATCCTGTCGAAGGCCTTCTCCGCGTCAGTAGACAGTCTGAGCCTCCAGCTGCGGAGTCAAGTGAATCAGATCAATTACTTTCGTGGTATTGTCCCTGGCTTCTCTTCCAGGAACAAATCCCACCTGATCGGTGTGAATCAAGTCTGGGAGATAGATCCTAAGCCTGTTTGCCAGTATCTTGGCATACAGCTTTAGGTCCACATTTAAGGGAGGTTGGGCGGTAGCTAGGGCAGAGTGCTGGGTCTTTACCCTCCTTGTGGACGACCGCGATATGTGCTGCAAGGGTTTGTGTTGGAGTGGAGCTCATCCGAGATAGCGTTGAATGCTTTAAGCATCAGAGAGGACAGTTTATCCCTAAAACATTTGTAATAGCTGGCAGTAAAACCATCGGGGCCCGGGCTTTTACCCGATGGCATTTCTTTAACGGCCACGGCTAATTCTTCTGCTTCAAAGAGCCTGTCTAGGACTGCCGCATCACTATCAGACAAAGTGGGAAGATGAAGTCTAGCCTTTCGTCCGGAGGTGAGCATGGGCATTGGGATCAGTGGAATCTCGCAGGTTATAGAGGCTAGTATAGTATGAGCAGAAGGCAGCGGCTATATCCGCATTTAAATGACGCATGTTCCCCTGAGGGTCTTTTACTGAGGGGATGTACGAGGTGGCCCTTTGCTCTCGCAATGCATTAGCCAACATCTTCCCAGGCTTATTGCTCCACCTAAAGAATTTGTTTCTGCATTTACCGAAGGCCGCTTTGATTTTAATAATAAGGAGCTCATTTCTGGCGGCGGTAAGCTCTGCAAGCACCTCTCTGGACAATGTGGCCTATGATTGGTTTCTAGCCTACAAATTTTTGCTAATAACGAATCTCTTTTTAGGGTTTGTTGTTTCTTAACCTGGGCACCCAGTTGGATGAGCTTTCCCCAGATCACACATTTATGGGCCTCCCATGTCATCGGGGGTGAGGTTTCCGGCAGGTCATTTAGGGCTATGTAGTCATCAATAGCGGTCTCTATTTGGGGGCGGATAACTGGGTCATAGAGCAGAGATTCATTAAGTCTCCAGCTCCAAGGCTGAAATTTAGGTCTCTCCAAGGAAATTGCAATAGAGATGGGGATATGGTCTGACCATGTGGAAGGGCCTATGTGAGCCTCACGGAGTAAGTGCAAATGTCTGTGGCTAAGGAACAGGCAATCTATCCTTGAGTAGGTAGCACACGGGACAGAGTAAAAGGTGAAATCCCTGTCTGTAGGGTTGTGTAGTCTCCAAGTGTCGGACAACTGGTTGTCATAAAATAACTTACGCACAACGCGATGATCTCTCTCCAGGTGGCTCGTCTTACCAGAAGAGGTTTCCTGCTGGGGGATCATGGCCAAATTGAGATCGCCGCCTAAGATGACCACGCCCTCCTGCCACTCCGCAACCTCCCGGAAGACGTCCTTGAGTAATCTAGCCTGGCCCTGGTTTGGAGAGTAAAGGTTGATAAATGTGAAAGGCTGGTCAAAGATTTTACAGATAACAACGATACCCCTGCCTGTTTGGAGTCTATGAATTTGGGTGTCTTTAAGCGGTAATCTTTTGGAGAAGAGGATCGCAACACCCAACGTCTTCCCCCCAGTGTTATTGTTTGTGAAACATGTGGGGTAGTGGGGACTCGACAATCTAGGAATAGGAGCTCCTTGTCTAAAATGAGTCTCTTGTATAAATGCCACGTCCGCTCTCGCGGACTTAAGGGAATGGAATAATTTAGATCTTTTTTCGGGGATATTTAATCCCTTGGCATTTATAAAGACTATTCTAAGCAAGTCACCCATTATCAATTAATTTGGATAGGGCCCTAAGCATACTAACGGCGCTCCGCTCGTGAGCTATTTTTTTAAAGCAAGAGAGTGGAAGAGAAACAGATAACTGGATGGTTCCCGATAGGGAGTGGGAGGGGGTGGAGAGGGATGGGCAGGGGGGTAAGCATGTTTCAAAACATCGTGGAAAAATAATGGGAGCAGATAGAGGGGGAGGAATATAACAACCGCGGCCAGGGCACCGAGGGAATGGGCAGTACCGCCGGGGTAAATTGTGCGGTGGGGGGCGGACAGCGGTGCGGACGTCCGACCTACCTGATCCACTCGCACTGGCTAAATGTGAGAAACATCTTTTTAAACAATGCAAAAAATAACATACAAACGCTAACTAAAGTGACACTGATGAGAAAATAACTTTTATCGAGCTAAAACTATCTAGGTCAAAAAGTGCTCCATGCCAAGGAGAGGAATGCAGACACAGGATCCCCTCCAGAAATAGGTGCAGACAACGCACAGCTAAAAGATGCAATAGTGCGTTGAGGACATCCATATACATACAGATAGGAGGGGTCAGATACACACGCCACTCCAGTCATAAAGAGCACCCCACCAAAAGGGGAAAATTTTAAATTACTATTATTATTGTTTTCCCCCCTTTAGCCTAAAGATAACAACAAGGTAATATTTCTAGCAACAGAGATATAGGTCTAACAGGGGGAACCCAACCAAGGTAGTGTACAAAGAAGGCTAAGCTAAGAAGCTTTACGTAAAGACTGTAGTGCACGGCAAAGAGAGAAGAAAAAAGCTAGCACTTCTTATAAACAGAAATACAACTGGAACTATAGCTTAAACCAGCATATACGACCTGTGCTTTCAAGTCCCAGAAGAGCCCGGAAGAGGAGAGTTCTGAGAGGCTCTATGTCTGCCGCCCTTTGCCTTTTGCCAGCGTTCTCGCTGAGGGGCGGCCAAGGGGATCTCAGGGGGACCGTCAAGATCCAACCAGTTGGGCAGAGAGACAGGGACCAGTTCCAAGGCGGTGCAGAAGGCCTTTACATCTCCCGGAGTCTTGAGTGAGATAAGTCTCCCACCGCGCTGTACCTGAAGGGATAGGGGGAACCACCATCTATATTTAATATCCTTCTTCCGCAACTCATCCGTGAGAGGTTTCAGCAGACGACGTTGTTGGAGAGTTCTCCATGAGAGGTCTGGGAACACCTGCAGCCGCATCCCCTGGAACTCCAGATCGCTTTGGTCTCTAAGCTTTCAGTGGATGTCTTCTTTCTGGGCAAAGTAATGCAATCTACAGATCACATCTCGTGCCTTTTCTGACGGCGGGCCTTTAGGTCGGAGTGCCCTGTGAGCCCTATCGAATTCGACACACTCGTCAGGATGCAGACCCAGGATCTCCCCAAATACTTTATTGAGGACGTCAGGCAGCTGCTGCTGTGTAATATCTTCTGGGAGGCCGCGGATACGCAGGTTATTACGCCGACCCCTATTGTCCAAGTCGTCGATTTTCATGTGCAAGGCGCTAATCTGAAGGGACTGGCAGGAAACTACCTCTTTGAGCGCTGTGAAGTGATCCTCAGCGGACTCTTGGGCAGCTTCTAAATCGTCAATTCTGGATGACATCTGGGTGAGATCTTTCTGGAGGGTGGTAACTTCATGACGAATAGAGTCCTGGAGGCGTTGCTCTATATTTGCCAGGTCTTGTTTAGTAGGTAGGGCTTTTACATGCGCCAGGATTTCACCAATTTCGAGCTTAAGTTGACCCAGCGAGGGATCCGGCTGGCTATCCGCCATTATGACTTGTTCAATGTCCCCCGGTGTGGTTGAGGATGACAAGGCTGCAGAGGATTGCAAGGTGTGTCTGGAAGGAGTGCGAAGAAAGGACCGAAGATCTTTTTGCGGGTTTTTGTCGCTCTGTGAACTGTTATCTTTCTGCTTATGGTTTGTCTTTCCCCATTGGTGGGAGGGAAGGGTAGCTCAGACAGCATTAGCGTTCGTGGTGTAGTGTCATGCGGGCGGCCTCCGGCGGTCACACGTGCACCGTAAAGTTACATATCACAGACTTGCATTACCTGGTTGTAGTTATATAAAAAAAAGGGAAACTTTGATAAGCAGCAGATCTCTAGTGGGCCACCGGGCGGCAGCAGTGTGATAGAAGTAAAGTCCAGAATGCAAGCCAGCCACCTAATTCTTTCCAGAAGGAGACTGATGTGTAGAAAATTGTAGCAGGATGAGAAGAAACTACAGGTTGCAGGGCCACAGTGGTCTCACAGGCTGTAAAATTCTGGAGGTAGGTGTATCAGGCAGAGTTCAAATTACGAAAGGCTTCTGTTAGGATTTGTGACCCAAATTGGTGTCCACTGGGAAATAGGGTGTCAATGGAGGCACAATATGACAGAGTTCAGCTTACCCCATAACAGGAGAGGTATGGGTGGGTGAGGGAGGGGTGTATTGTAGTTCCCCAGCTATTGCCTCAAGCACTTCTCCAGACCCAGCAATATTTGAGGCACTTCTGTGTAGTGGGGGGGATCAGCAGCTCCCTGCAGCTTGCACAGATCTATTAAGGCCCAGAGTAGGGATGGCTCCCCAAACTGGATTGACACTTACAGGCCTGAAGTGCAAGATGGCGGCCGGGCAAGGGCCCCCCGACCGCAGGCCCTCCGAACCAGCAGGCAACCACCACAGCCTACACCAGTCAGGCCAAGTCTTCCCGACGGAGCCGCAAGCAGCCGGGACCGTAGGGAACAGCACCTAAGGATGCAGGAGGGAGCTGAGAGGTAAGATGGCGGCCGTTCACTGCCACAACGCCGGAGCAGCTTCTGGGCCTCACTTTAGCCCAGGCACTAAGCAGGTGAGTGGTGGCCAGCTGTAGGGAATCTCTGCACCTCGACCCCAACTGGGGACCGCAGACAACACTATCCCCACCAGGGGATCCTCCGGATCCACGAGGCCCAAGAGTCCTGCACCCGCCCGGGGGGGTACCCGGCCGCGGGCCTCACCGCAGGCAGCGGGGACACTGCCGTCCGAAGCTTTAGGGAGCCGGAGGTCAGCCACTGGGACCAGGAAGGCTAGAAGGTGGGTGAGTGAAAAGAGGTTAGGAAAAAAAAAGGAAAAAAAAGGGCCTTTTCAGGTGCCTTCTGGAGGAGCTCCGACACTGCGTGTCTGCTCGCTCCGGTGGTCAAGCCACGCCCCCTAAACTTCCTTTTTATGTATGTGTTGACACATAGTGTTATATAATGTTTGTTTGGAGCGCTGGACCTCTCTTTTGTTCCTTGTAGTTTCACAGTGGTCATTTTGGTCCATGGCTGCACCTTTCCATTTATATATACGCTTGCCCACATTTCATATATTGAATCAGAAGCGCTGCCTGTGTTTTTTGTTACTTTGCTAGTTTTACTTTGGGAGCTTGACCCCTCCCACAAAATGGCTGCTTTCACACTGTTAAATTGGTAGGAGTGTCTTAACATAGACCTCCTGAGTACACATATAGCAGAAGGATAGGGACTCACCTACAGGAGGTGCCTTGACGATGGGCAGGTGAGCTTAACCCAATATAGCTATATTGTGAACTAAACCTCCTTTTTATGTATGTGCTGACAGTGTTATATAATGCATGTTTGGAGCGCTGGACCTCAACATTTATATATACACTTGAACACATTTCATATATTGAATCAGAAGCGTGGCCTGTGTTTATCCGTTACATAGAATTATATATATATATATATATATATATATATTCCTCCCCTTACTCGAACTAATACAGTCTCTTTCAGCCAGCAGGGAAGCAGTATGGATAAACCTGCTGTGGTTGCATGGTACAAATTTTTGGTTGCCGTGGTGACTAGTTTGCAGAGCCCTGTATTAGTGGAATGCTGAAAACCCAACACCTGTGTTTAACTGTGTGTCCAAATAAAAAAACTGAAAAGAAACCCTACCTCCCGATACAAATAAAAAAAAAAAAAAAACGACCCCCCACAAATCTTTATG
>WWET01004338.1:98520-109829 GCA_011038615.1 Limnodynastes dumerilii | reverse complement strand
TCTCACCGAAACCCAAGATCTCTATAGAGCAGGAAGGGATAGCATACTGCCCGGCAGGGTGAAGCGCAGGCCGTGAGGCCGCTTATTGACTTGACAGGGTGAGATACACATCTACCTATTTAGCATAGTGGGTTTTGCGGTGATATGTTGGTTACTGTTGCAAGTGTTTTTGAATTACTAATCAGCACTCTCCTGTTTGGAGACTTTTCAGCACTATATGTCTCTGTTCTGTCTCACCGAAACCCAAGATCTCTATAGAGCAGGAAGGGATAGCATACTGCCCGGCAGGGTGAAGCGCAGGCCGTGAGGCCGCTAATTGTATTGACAGGGTAAGATACACATCTACCTATTTAGCATAGTGGGTTTTGCGGTGATATGTTGGTTACTGTTGCAAGTGTTTTTGAATTACTAATCAGCATTCTCCTGTTTGGAGACTTTTCAGCACTATAGAATGTGTCTCTGTTTTTTGTTTTAAATATTCGCCTACAATATCGACATAGTATTGTTTTTAGATGTTTTCTAAATAAATTGTAATTTTTTTAAATAGTTCATTTGCGTCTGAAAAACATTTTGTGATTTATTAAGACTAGTGCACTTTCAAGTATTCTCTCTGTTGATTCATGCTTTACATGAGTCGTTTCTCTAAAGTGTTGTATTAGTAGTAAGATTTGTCTGTTAGCAGTGGTGTTGTATTAGTAGCAAGATTTGTCTGTAAGCAGTGTTGTGTTAGTAGTATGATTTGTCTATAAGCAGTGGTGTTGTATTAATAGTGAGATTGGGCTTGATCCAGAACAACACTTCGGAGCGAATTTACGCGTGGCGGACATGTAAATTCACCCTTTGGTAAGTACTGGGCACGCGCACCATAGAAAATACGCTCTGTAACATAGCGTAATTGTGAACGTATGGGCCATTCACGTATGTGTCTGTAAGCAGTGATGTAGTATTTGTGTAAGATTTGTCTCTAAGCAGTAGTGTTGTAATTGTAGTTAGATTCACCTGAAAGCAGTGGTGTTGTATTAGTAGTAGGATTTGTCTATAAGCAGTGGTGTTGTTTTAGTAGTAGGATTTGTCTAAAAGCAGTGGTATTGTATAAGTAGTAAGATTCGTCTGTAAGCAGTGGTGTTGTATTAATAGTAAGATTTGTCTATAAGCAGTAGTGTTGCATTAATAGTAAGATTTGTCTATAAGCAGTAGTGTTTTATTAATAGTAAGATTTGTCTATAAGCAGTGGTGTTGTATTAGTAGTAAGATTTGTCTGTAAGCCATGGTTGCCTACTTTTGCAAATGAATATCAGGGAGATTTTGATAGCACTATCAAGGCTGCACCAAAGGGGTGTGTCCTGTAGTGTCAAAGAGCTGTGTCCTACAAATAGCTCTACCCATGGGTGTGTCTAACACTGTCAGGCAAACTATTTCTCAATAAAAGTAGCAGCATCAGTATTTATTGATTGTTAAAATGTGACTAAATAAATATTTTCAGTATTTATTGTGCATACTGTGTATAGGAGATCAATGACTTCGTCATCTGCCACCTCCATAGACCTTAATGCAAGGAAAATAGGACACAATTTCTAAATTCTGTCATCATACCGCAATGACTTCTGTAACTGAATCAGCATCAGGGAGATTGCCCAACACTTCAAGGAGTGAGGGAGATTACCCGCTCTTCAGGGAGACTCCCTGATATTCAGGGAGAGTTGGCAACCATGCTGTAAGCAGTGTTATTGTATTAGTAGTAAGATTCGTCTGTAAGCAGTGGTGTTGTATTAGTAGTAAGATTTGTCTGTAAGCAGTGTTGTTGTGTTACTAGTAAGATTTGTCTATAAGCAGTGGTGTTGTGTTAATAGTATGATTTGTCTGTAAGCAGTGGTGTTGTATTAATAGTAAGATATGTCTATAAGCAGTGGTGTAGTATTTGTGTCAGATTTGCCTGTAAGCAGTGCTATAGTATTGGTAGTAAGATTTGTCTATAAGCAGTGGTGTAGTATTTGTGTAAGATTTGTCTGTAAGCAGTAGTTTTGTAATAGTAGTTAGATTTGCCTGAAAGCAGTGGTGTTGTCTATAAGCATTGGTGTTGTATTAGTACTAGGATTTGTCTATAAGCAGTATTATATTATTAGTAAGATTTGTCTATAAGCAGTATTATATTATTAGTAAGATTTGCCTGTAAGCACTGCTATAGTATTAGTAGTAAGGTTTATCTATATGCAGTGGTGTAGAAATTCTGAAGGATTTGTCTATAAGCAGTGGTGTTGTATTAGTAGTAGGATTTGTCTATAAGCAGTGGTGTTGTATTAGTAGTAGGATTTGTCTATAAGAAGTAGTGTTGTATTAGTAGTAGGATTTGTCTATAAGTAGTGATGTCGTATAAGTAGTAAGATTCGTCTGTAAGTAGCATTATATTAGTAGTAAAATTAGTCTATAAGCAGTGGTGTTGTATTAGTAATAGGATTTGTCTATAAGCAGTGGTGTTGTATTAATAGTAAGATTTGTTTGTAAGCAGTGGTGTAGTATCAGTATTAAGATTTGCCTGTAAGCAGTGCTATAGTATTAGTAGTAAGATTTGTCTGTAAGCAGTGGTGTAGTATTTGTGTAAGATTTGTCTCTAAGCAGTAGTGTTGTAATAGTAGTTAGATTCATCTGAAAGCAGTGGTGTTGTATTAGTAGTAGGATTTGTCTATAAGCAGTGATGTTGTATTAGTAGTAGGATTTGTCTATAAGCAGTGGTGTTGTATTAGTATTAGGATTTTTCTAAGAGCAGTGGTATTGTATAAGTAGTAAGATTCGTCTATAGGCAGTATTATATTAATAGTAAGATTTGTCTATAAGCAGTGGTGTTGTATAAGTAGTAAGATTTGTCTATAAGCAGTATTATATTAGTTGTACGATTTGTCTATAAGCAGTGGTGTAGTATTTGTGTAAGATTCGTCTCTAAGCAGTAGTGTTGTAATAGTAGTTAGATTCATCTGAAAGCAGTGGTAGGATTTGTCTATAAGCAGTGATGTTGTATTAGTAGTAGGATTTGTCTATAACCAGTGGTGTTGTTTTAGTAGTAGGATTTGTCTATAAGCAGTGGTGTTTTATTAGTATTAGTATTTGTCTAAAAGCAGTGGTATTGTATAAGTAGTAAGATTCGTCTATAGGCAGTATTATATTAATAGTAAGATTTGTCTATAAGCAGTGGTGTTGTATTAGTAGTATGATTTGTCTATAAGCAGTGGTGTTGTATAAGTAGTAAGATTTGTCTATAAGCAGTGGTGTTGTATTTGTAGTAAGATTCGTCTATAAGCAGTAGTGTTGTAATAGTAGTTAGAGTCGTCTGTTAGCAGTGATGTTATATTAGTAGTAGGATTTGTCTATAAGCAGTGGTGTTGTATTAGTAGTAGGATTTGTCTATAAGCAGTGGTGTTGTATAAGTAGATACACAAAACAGATAAAAAATAATTTGATCAAAAGACAACTGTTTATGGCGCAATAAGTCTTGTCTAAGAACAGTTTAAATCTCAACACAAAACTCAGAGGAAAAAAATTATGACTTTAATATGAAAAAAAAAAGCGAAATATGAATAAAAAATTACATGAACAAGAAAAAATAGGATAAACTGTCTCAGCAAATATTGCTTTTGTAAAAAATCAATCATACAAAACACCACTTAGAAGACCTACTGAGGAACCTCTCCCTATATAACAGCTAGCGGCCTCACGGCCAGCACTTCGCCTCTTCCGAGGTCTATCCCTTACTTAAATTGCAGTTTAGCAAAAAGGTCCCAAATGGTGTAAAGAACGGTCAGAAAAGAAGTTCAAAGCACCCCCCGGGTGCACAAGGAGGAGATGCGCGATCCGACGCACGTTTCGTCGGTCGTCGGCTTTTTCAAGGAAAACTGCAACACAGGTCAGGTGTAATGTGTCCTTTAAGGTGTCCTTAAATATCACCATCAGCCAATCCCGGAGCAAAGAAGGTTCAATTAGTGAAATGAAACACCTGTTTGTATATGTGCTGAGAAACAAAACAAAAGGAGAGAAAAACAGGTAAAAGATCAAGTGAAGGCATCAGTAAATATATCACAACACCAAATATTGTTAAGAGTAATTAAACAGAGGGTATATCTTTATAACGAAAAATGAGAGCGCTGCATCTGGAGTCTATAAACAATTTGCGTGGTTACCAGGGCGCAAAAGGTTGCATCTAGAGGTATTGAATATAAACCATGTAAGATGATGGCAAAAGTACCAATGTGAATAGTTATTATATATATAATTAATCCAAATAAAACTAAATAATCTCCATCCAGGGTCAATCTGGATTAGAACTCACAAAATCATAAACGCAGAAAAGCTGCCAAGCAGTGACTCTAACCATGTACCACAGAATCCACATATTGATTAGTCTGTGAATAGAACATAAAGAGTATTGCAAAGATCGTACCAAAAAGAAAAAAAGGTACATAGGTGAGCCAAAGAGAATAATATATTTAGCATAAAATATTTGAAAAAAGTATAATAAATGTATATATATATATATATATATATATATATATATATATGATCCCTTTAATATTAACACAAGGAACTAGGGCTCTTAAAGGTTGTCTCAGTTTACTAGGGGAAATTCTATAACTGTTAATAATTGTCTCTATTTGTTAGCACATGTACATTGGCTAACTTTGTTGGATCAGACTTCAGTTTCCATACATACATACATACACACACACACACACACACACACACACACACACATTTTTTAATAATATATGCAATATGCACAGTAGACGCAAGTACTACCCCTGCGCCATGAGTTATTATTATAATATGAGAAAGTCCACCAAATATAAATAAAACATATATACGCATGGAAAAATATTGGTCACAGTTTGAACTAACACCATAAATGAACTTACAAGCTAGTAAAGCAGAAAAGCTGCCAGGCAGCAGCTTTAGCCATACACCACAAGATCCTCACACTAGAGAACCCGTGAATAAGATATAAATGGGAATGCAGGGAATTTGCCAAAAGGACAAAAGACAGAGCAAAGAACAAAAGCCAGAAAACAAAAACAAGTGCACCAACAGAGAAAAAAACATTATATCAAGTTTAATAAATCAGGTATTGAGACAAAAGTACGGATGAAAAGTTCAGGGTCGTTGTAGAGTTATCAATACATGATATAGATAAAATATTAAACCATAGGAGCAGATAGGGTATCCATGCAAAGTCAAAAGGAAAAAATATATGAGTATTTGAGTAACTGTCAATACTAGTGGTATTTATGACACGGCAAAACCGCAAAAAACAGGCATAAGACCTTATATTAGGATTATTAATGCGGTTGTAAAAAAGGTAAAAAAATTCATGGCTTCATTTAACCCTGAAGGAGATGTGGTGTTAAGCATGCATATCCACTTCAACTCACGTTGGAGTAAGATAGTATCAATATTTCTTCCACTGATGTTGGACTCAACTCGTTCTACAATAAAGGCTCTAAGTCCTGATGGGTTGGATTTATGTTTCATTAAAAAGTGTCGTGCAACTGGAGACAGGATTTTAAAATTATTTTTGTCTTGTTGGCTGTTGCGGATTGAGCCAACGTGTTCCAGGAGACGAATTTTAAATTTCCGTTTTGTTTTGCCAACGTATCTTAAGTGGCATGGACAAATCAGTACATAGATGACTTGGCTGGTATTATATTTGAGAAACTTAGATATTAAATGTATGCCCTCAAATTTGTCCTTGATAGTAAGAGTATTCTCCATGTGTACACATGCTTTACAGGTATTACAGGGGTATGAGCCCTGAAAAGAAGGTCTGTTAGATTGTTTAGACTGAAAATGACTTGACACTAAACAGTCTTTAAAATTTTGGGCTCTCCACCAGCACATTGGAATTTTGTCTCCTAGTACCGATTTGTATATAGGGTTGCAAGTAAGAACATGACTGTACTTGTTTAAAATTTGTGTTATGTCTAATGACCGATCACAAAAGTTGCCTATGAATCGAACGACCTTGGTGGAAGGTTGTTTTGATTTTGAGTAGATTAGCTTGTCCCTAGGAGTAGTTATAACTTCATTATATGATCTTTTTAAGAGGCCAGGACTGTAGCCTCGGGATAAAAGACGTTATTGAAGTTGTTTGGCCTTGCTTTTAAAATCCTGCATAGTCAAACAGTTACGCCTTAGGCGCAAATATTCTCCTTTTGGGATATTCTGTCTGACAGCAGGTGGATGAAAGCTGTCGAAGTGAAGCAAATTGTTTGTAGCAGTGGGTTTATGGAAATAATTTGTAACAATATTTCCTTCAGGGGTAATTGAGATTATTAAATCCAAAAAGTCAATACTTGTTAAACTTTTTTGTACAGTCAATTTTAAATTGAGATCATTATGATTTAAGGATTCTACAAAGGACATAAGAGTGATCTCATCCCCCTGCCATAGGAGCAGGATGTCGTCAATGTAGCGAAGCCAAACGAGTATACTGGATTGGTACAACTCGTTGGCCTCGCCAAAGACGACATCCTGCTCCCATTTGTCAAGATGTAAGTTGACATAGGATGGTACACAAGCCGTACCCATGGCTGTACCGCAGACATGTAAATAAAAATTACCATAGAAAACAAAAAAAATTGTGGGTCAAGATAAATTCCAAAAGATCAAGGACAAATTCATTATGTCCTGGACTATTGGTCATTTGGAGAAAATGTGCAGTGGCCATTATTTCTTGTTCATGGTGAATTGATGTATACAAGGACTCTACATCAAGAGAGACTAGTCATGTGCCTCTTGGGACCTACATATCAGGTAAGTGGAACAACAAATCAGCTGTGTATCTTAAATAAGAGGGTAAATTTCGAACCAAAGGTTTGAAGAAATAATCGACATATTTGCTAGCATTTTCGGTCAGGGAATAGTTCCCTGACACGATTGGTTGGCCAGTAGGTTTAGATGGACACTTGTGAACCTTGGGCAGCAAATATAGTGTTGCTGCCTGAGGATATTCAATGTTTAAAAAGTTATAGTCATCAAGAGAGATGAAATTTAATTGTTTGGCTTCATCTATCATTTTCTGATACGTCTTGTGGAAGTCCGTAGTGGGATTGAAGAAAAGACGCCTGTAACAGGCAGTGTCTGTTAATTGCTTCATGGCCTCAGAGATATACATCTCTATGGGCCAGAGAACAATATTGCCCTAATGATGACATCATCCCAAGATTTTAGCTCCATCAGGGCCATGCGTTGCAATTTAGACATATTATTTCGAAAATGGAAGCTCTTTTTAGACACAAAGAGAGAGTCAAATTCATTGGACACCAGATTTTTAAAGGTGATAAGTTCTGGGAACTTGTGTAAATCTGGGAAAAAAGTTGAGGTATAGTATTGTCTGGCACAGTATGCATTTTGTGTAGTGCCAGTTTTCTCAGAATAGATATAGGAGGAGCCACTGGGCAAAAGGATAAACCTTTACTGAGGACCGATATATGATGTTCATTCAGTGTTTTAGAGGACAAATTGATCATTTGTAAAGTATCGGAAATGACAGTACCTTCTAGTACTGTTTCCGGTTGTGAGTTCCTCGCCGTCCTCCATTGAAGATCTGGAAATTGTTTACGCTTCCCCCTCCGGACCTTGTGACAATGGTGTTTTGGCTGTGACCTCTCCCTAAAAAATTAGAAGTTGAACTGGTAGAAAAATTTGGATTAGAGACTGCTAGTTGTTTTTTTCTAATTTCCTCCTCGTCCCCAGATTCTGCCTCAGAGCTTGACAGGGTATAACGGATAAAGTTTTTACAAATTTTATTGGTATCCCGCCAAGTATAGACTTTGTGGTTAGCAAAGTCATCTTTGTCCCTTAGAAACTTAGACTTCTTTTTATAACTAATAGTTTTCTCAGATGATTCCATATCATTGAACTTAGTATATTGCACCTGAAAAGATCCTAAAGTCTCAAAATGTTTCAAATCCTCTGTAGACTTTTTTATATCTATCTCTAGTTTCGTCAAAGTCAGTTCATCGTGTTTAATTAGTACGGTGAGAAGCTCAGTAGAGCACTTCGTAAGAATTTATTCCCATTCACCCTGAAGGGCTTGGGTAGCTAGTTCATATGCTGGGTGTGATTTTATGGTGAATATAAGTATTACTTACGGACAGATTCCAGAGAGTTTTGGTCTGTCTCACAAGTTACCGTCTTAGGGTGGATAACAATTTAGGCCAATTATTGTCTTCCTCTGTTAATACTATTTCATTGTTCGTTAAAAATCTGTCTCTTTATGTAAACGTTTTCGGCGCTTAGACAGATCTTGACTAATGCTAAAAGTTGACATTATATTTTGATAAGTCAAAAAACACACAAAACAAAAAAAGAGAGTCGTGTAAAATATAAGCAGAACGGGGGAATTTCCAAAAGACCCCCCCAAAAAAAGATTACAACAATGGAAAGAGAGAACCTATGCACAGGCTTTAAGTAACCAAGACATACTAACTCCCTACATCTGGGATGTGCGAACCGACAGTTTACCAAATAGTAGATACACAAAAGAGATCAAAAAGAATTTGATCAAAAGACAACTGTTTATGGTGCACTTGTCTTGTCTTGTCTTGTCTTGTCTAAGAACAGTTTAAATCTCAACACAAAACTGCAATGTTCAGTATTAGAAAGTTTAGAAAATTAATCTAAATCCCCTCTTCCCCCCAGAAAAAAGTCAACTTTTTTTCCCAGATTTACACAAGTTCCCAGAAGTTACCACCTTTAAAAATCTGGTGTCCAATGAATTTGACTCTCTTTCTGTGTCTAAAAAGAGCTTCTATTTTCAAAATAATATGTCTAAATTGCAACGCATGGCCCTGATGGAGCTAAAATCTTGGGATGATGTCATCATTAAGCCCTCGGACAAGGTGGGCAATATTGTTCTCTGTTCCATAGAGATGTATATCTCTGAGGCCATGAAGCAATTAACAGACACTGCCTGTTACAGGCGTCTTTTCTTCAATCCCACTACGGACTTCCACAAGACGTATCAGAAAATGATAGATGAAGCCAAACAATTAAATTTCATCTCTCTTGATGACTATAACTTTTTAAACATTGAATATCCTCAGGCAGCAACACTATATTTGCTGCCCAAGGTTCACAAGTGTCCATCTAAACCTACTGGCCAACCAATCGTGTCAGGGAACTATTCCCTGACCGAAAATGCTAGCAAATATGTTGATTATTTCTTCAAACCTTTGGTTCGAACTTTACCCTCTTATTTAAGATACACAGCTGATTTGTTGTCCCACTTAACTGATATGTAGGTCCCAAGAGGCACATGACTAGTCTCTCTTGATGTAGAGTCCTTGTATACATCAATTCACCATGAACAAGAAATAATGGCCACTGCACATTTTCTCCAAATGACCAATAGTCCAGGACATAATGAATTTGTCCTTGATCTTTTGGAATTTATCTTGACCCACAATTTTTTTTGTTTTCTATGGTAATTTTTATTTACATGTCTGCGGTACAGCCATGGGTACGGCTTGTGTACCATCCTATGTCAACTTACATCTTGACAAATGGGAGCAGGATGTCGTCTTTGGCGAGGCCAACGAGTTGTACCAATCCAGTATACTCGTTTGGCTTCGCTACATTGACGACATCCTGCTCCTATGGCAGGGGGATGAGATCACTCTTATGTCCTTTGTAGAATTCTTAAATCATAATGATCTCAATTTAAAATTGACTGTACAAAAAAGTTCAACAAGTATTGACTTTTTGGATTTAACAATCTCAATTACCCCTGAAGGAAATATTGTTACAAATTATTTCCATAAACCCACTGCTACAAACAATTTGCTTCACTTCGACAGCTTTCATCCACCTGCTGTCAGACAGAATATCCCAAAAGGAGAATATTTGCGCCTAAGGCGTAACTGTTTGACTATGCAGGATTTTAAAAGCAAGGCCAAACAACTTCAATAACGTCTTTTATCCCGAGGCTACAGTCCTGGCCTCTTAAAAAGATCATATAATGAAGTTATAACTACTCCTAGGGACAAGCTAATCTACTCAAAATCAAAACAACCTTCCACCAAGGTCGTTCGATTCATAGGCAACTTTTGTGATCGGTCATTAGACATAACACAAATTTTAAACAAGTACAGTCATGTTCTTACTTGCAACCCTATATACAAATCGGTACTAGGAGACAAAATTCCAATGTGCTGGCGGAGAGCCCAAAATTTTAAAGACTGTTTAGTGTCAAGTCATTTGCATGTGTACACATGGAGAATACTCTTACTATCAAGGACAAATTTGAGGGCATACATTTAATATCTAAGTTTCTCAAATATAATACCAGCCAAGTCATCTATGTACTGATTTGTCCATGCCACTTAAGATACGTTGGCAAAACAAAACGGAAATTTAAAATTCGTCTCCTGGAACACGTTGGCTCAATCCGCAACAGCCAACAAGACAAAAATAATTTTAAAATCCTGTCTCCAGTTGCACGACACTTTTTAATGAAACATAAATCCAACCCATCAGGACTTAGAGCCTTTATTGTAGAACGAGTTGAGTCCAACATCAGTGGAAGAAATATTGATACTATCTTACTCCAACGTGAGTTGAAGTGGATATGCATGCTTAACACCACATCTCCTTCAGGGTTAAATGAAGCCATGAATTTTTTTACCTTTTTTACAACCGCATTAATAATCCTAATATAAGGTCTTATGCCTGTTTTTTGCGGTTTTGCCGTGTCATAAATACCACTAGTATTGACAGTTACTCAAATACTCATATATTTTTTCCTTTTGACTTTGCATGGATACCCTATCTGCTCCTATGGTTTAATATTTTATCTATATCATGTATTGATAACTCTACAACGACCCTGAACTTTTCATCCGTACTTTTGTCTCAATACCTGATTTATTAAACTTGATATAATGTTTTTTTCTCTGTTGGTGCACTTGTTTTTGTTTTCTGGCTTTTGTTCTTTGCTCTGTCTTTTGTCCTTTTGGCAAATTCCCTGCATTCCCATTTATATCTTATTCACGGGTTCTCTAGTGTGAGGATCTTGTGGTGTATGGCTAAAGCTGCTGCCTGGCAGCTTTTCTGCTTTACTAGCTTGTAAGTTCATTTATGGTGTTAGTTCAAACTGTGACCAATATTTTTCCATGCGTATATATGTTTTATTTATATTTGGTGGACTTTCTCATATTATAATAATAACTCATGGCGCAGGGGTAGTACTTGCGTCTACTGTGCATATTGCATATATTATTAAAAAATGTGTGTGTGTGTGTGTGTGTGTGTGTGTGTGTGTATGT
>WWET01004338.1:74947-97876 GCA_011038615.1 Limnodynastes dumerilii | reverse complement strand
AATATAAAAAAAATAACTATTTACATTGGTACTTTTACCATCATCTTAGATGGTTTGTATTCAATACCTCTAGATGGAACCTTTAGCGCCCTGGTAACCATGCAAATTGTTTATAGACTCCCAATGCAGCACTTTCATTTTTTGTTATATATACCCTCTGTTTAATTACTATTAACAATATTTGGTGTTGTGATATATTTACTGATGCCTTCACTTGATCTTTTACCTGTTTTTCCCTCCTTTTGTTTTGTTTCTCAGCACATATACATACAGGTGTTTCATTTCACTAATTGAACCTTCTGTGCTCCGGGAATGGCCAATGGTGGTATTTAGGGACATCCTTACACCTGACCTGTGTTGCAGTTTTCCTTGAAAAAGCAGACGACCGGCGAAACGCGCGTCGAATCGCGCATCTCCTCCATGTGCACCCGGGCGGTGCTTTGAACTTCTTTTCTGACCGCTCTTTACACCATTTTGGACCCTTTTGCTAAACTGCAGTTTAGGTATGGGATAGATACTAACCTCGGAAGAAGCGAAGTTCTGGCCGCGAGCTGTTATATACAGCTCTATTTACTAAAGTTTTAAAAAGTTAATTTTTGGAGTTATGAAAGTTATAACTCCAAAAATGAACTTTTTGCTATTTACAACAGCTGCACCGCCATGGAAATCACCAGTTTCCATGGCCATGTGGTAAAACTTCACCTGTCCTCGCCAGCCCGTTGTTTTCAATGGGGCTGGCTGTTTACTAACCCTCAGAGCGGAGTTTTATACTCTGCTCTGAGAGTTAAAATAATGCCATTTCAGACTGGCGTTCAGATTTCTCTTCCAGCAATCTCCCCATAAAACACCCTTTTTCTCCCCCTAATAGCTGTTATTAGAGGAAGAAAAAGGGGTATATGTATGGGTAGACCGCTGGAATATACGTAAATACTGTTGTCTTTAAAAAATGCAAATAAATTTTTTTGGGGAAAATGAAAAAAACTATTAAAAAAACAAAAAAATTTTTAATAAAAATTTTTGGGGAAAATGAAAAAAACAACAGAAATAAAAGAAAACTAAATAATAGCTTTAAATACTTACCGGACTGAAGATGCGTCTGCCCGCAGGTGCCGGTCCCGACATGGAGAGCGTGCGTATGCGCAGTGCTTCTCATGCTGGGACTTCATTTTTTTTTACAAAGTCCCAGCAGAGAGCCACTGCGCATGTGCAGACTTTCCAGACACACGAAGAAAGCCCACGATGAAAGTAGAAAGTTCAGATGTCATCGCGGGACAGCCAGCAGAGGGTATTAGTAAATAGCCTGAACGTAGCTCAGAAGTTCTCAGAGAGCGAATTCGAACTTGCCTGAGCTACGTTCAGGCATTCTTAGTAAATAGAGCCCGTAGGGAGAGGTTCCTCTTTCTTCCTAGTCAGTGGGTTTTCTAAGTGGTGTTTTGTATGATTGATGATTTTTTGCAAAAGCAATATTTGCTGAGACAGTCTATCCTTTTTTTTCTCGTTCATGTAATTTTTTATTCTTATTTCGCCTTTTTGATGTTTTTTTTTACCCTATTTGATATTAAAGTGATAATTTTTATCCTCGCAGTTTTGTGTTGAGATTTAAACTGTTATTAGACAAGACTTAGTGCACCATAAACAGTTGTCTTTTGATCAAATTCTTTTTGATCTGTTTTGTGTATCTACCATTTGGTAACCTGTTGGTTCGCACCTACCAGATGTAGGGAGTTAGTATGTCTTGGTTACTTACAGCCTATGCATAGGTTCTCTCTTCCAGTGTTGTATAAGTAGTAAGATTTGTCTGTAAGCATTATTATATTAGTAATAAGATTTGTCTATAAGCTTTGGTGTTGCATTTGTAGTAAGATTCCTCTATAAGCAGTTGTGTTGTAATAGTAGTATGAGTCTTCTGTAAGCAGTTGTGTTGTATTAGTAGTTAGATTTGTCTATAAGCTTTGGTGTTGTATTAGTAATAAGATTCGTCAGTAAACAGTGGTGTTGTATTAGTATTTGAGTACTCTTAGGAATCATGAATAAAATGTACACAATTAGCAAAATATTTGTAATATAAGTTATCGTACCTACACAAATATATACATTGGGCCTGATCCAGACTTAATAAAGCCAGCGTGTATAAGTAGTAATTTACATATGATTCATAAGTGATTGTTTCTGCGCACATAATCCATAATGATAACATAAATCAAGAAAACCACTCCTTGATTCCGTAACTATTCTTCCGCGAACGTACTTATGTGTGCAAATTGATTGGATCAATGTGTAATTGGTTCCAATTGTTCTATTATTAACTCCAAACTTAACTTATTAACTATAAAACTAAATAATTATTTTGAAAACAACCAAACAAAAGTAGCATTAATTACCCTTCTACTTCCTAGTGTATATTACATATACAGGTGTTAAAATGGAGAGTGGCGGCCAGTTATGCCTCTGCTGTGTAGAATTTATCACACTCAGGACATTCCACATCTTTCATCCCATACATTGCCTGACACACTCTTTAAGTGATATATTCCACAGTTCCACCTTCTTTTGTCTAATTCTACTGTGTTAACTGCATGGAGTTCAATGGGCCTTCAATGTAGAGTTCTTCTCAGGTACTAGGTTGTTGTCCTGAAGAAGCCCCTAAACAGATGGGTGAAACGCGTAGACCTGAGAGCTCTCTGATGCCTTAGAACCACCAAAGAGTTAATACTGGACCACACGGCTCAAAAGTTGCACAGCACGGCCGCAGCCTAAAGGGCATCAGCAGCCCTCAACCCGGACCAAACGGCGGGAATAGCGCATCTACACAGAGGAATACTACACACTGCAGCGCACGGCTGCACCGCCACAGCGGGACACCCCACCAACATATACAAACAGATGGGCAAAGCTTCCTAGCATAGGAGCTAGCACTGAAACTCCACCAACACCACTCTTCCCGCTCCACAACCGCAGCACAAAGAACAGCGGCAGTCCTATAAAAAGACTCAGCAGCCGGAGTTACATCACAGCCTGAAAGGAAACCACGCCATAGCGCTAAGCTGATCTAACACAGCGGGATGTCCAGACAATTAGCTGATGGGCACAGTTTCGCAGCCAAGGATAAAGCAGCAGGACTCCCCATCATCTACAAAGGTGCAGCCCTCAGTGAGAATTACCCTAAAGGTAATTAACTTTTAGTCTAGAAGTCTTACCTATTGTAGTCCCCTATTTGCGGGCACATATCTTCTCCTAATAACGCTAAGACACACAGTGACATTAACGGCTCCTAAGCTGAAGCAGCACTGAGAACACTCTACGCGGGATCCATCCCATACAGCCAGAACCTACTTGACTTATCTTTTGCCCACAGGTGTTCACTGTCTATCATAGGTCACCCAGTGCAAGCCACGAAACTATATATGTGTTTTGCATTATATATATTACTGTGTTTTATATACCCCTTCCATAAGGGAAATTCCCTTCCTATCAATAAATATCCTTTTATAATTACTCTGTTTTTACTCTGTTAGCGCTGGGTACATATACTCTTCTGATCTATCTTAAATGTTTTACACACACAAATATAAAATCATTAAAAATGACACATGCAATGCTTCAAAATATGATTTTCTATGCTATTACATTAAATTTGTAATATCAAAGTACAACTAAATGTATGATTAAAATATTTAAAATATCTAAAGTGATTAAAATTACCATGCTCAATTATTGCAACACATACACTAGCATACAAATTTTTTTTTTTAAAGTAAATGCATCCTCTAAAATGTAATCTCTGTAAATTACCGTATTTCCCCATGTACAAGACACACCCCTGTATATAACGCACCTTAATTTTGGGGTCCCAAATTTAAAAGTGCATCTTGTACATGGGGAAAAGCTCTCTCCCCGCTTTCAGGTTTCTTACCTTTCCGGATCATCCACCGAGTGGGACTGCGGCCACAATATGGCATCCTGCGGTAGCTAAACCTGGAAAATGAAGTTCATATCCCAGTCTCGGCCACCGCGGGACTTCATATTGTGGCCGCAGTCCCGCTCGGTGGATAATCCGCAAAGGTAAGAAAGCTTTGGAGGAGAGGGAGCTGCAGCCTAGACATCATTTTAACATCCAGCCGCAATCTGACTTCAGACCAGCGGTGTTGGCGGATGTTAAAGTGGTAACCCCTCTGTATAAGACACACCCTGTTTTTAAAGACCCTATTTTTCAAAAAAAGGTGCGTCTTATACATGGGGAAATATGGTATATGCTATGTCATTTAAAAAAAAAGGCACAAAAATCTTTGTCTGAAACAGAAACTAGCATTAATTATTTGCATTAAATTAGGGTCAAGGAGGAGTCTGGAGAATAAGAGCGACAAGTAGGTCAGCCACCCTGAGCTACACGCTGATGCCGTTTGTAATGTCCAGTAGGACAGGGCACAGTAGATGATTAAACAGATGTTCATCTAGTCCAGTTGGAAAATAAGTAACAATAAAAACATTTTTTTTAAATTCTATACTAAAAGTAACTATCACAAATTTTACAATAACCTGTTAAATTACATTTTTATTTCAATTTAAAATATTAATTTGAAAATAAAAAGATAAATATAAACATATATTCCATGTATATGATTTAAATGTTTTATTTAATTTGAGGGAATACAATTTTCAAATATTTACAACCCTCTCTTTACATATTTTTACAAAAATACAGTATTTGAGTAGTTGAGTATATAGATTATTAAAGTAGTTAATTATATAGTATATAGTAGTTGAGAATATAGGTTTTTGTTTAAAAAATTTAAAGTCAATTAATATACATGTTTTGTATATAGGATTTACACTGTTTTGTTTTAGTTTTAGGCACCGTGTTTAAAAGAATATGTTACTTACTTTATCCTGCTGCACCCTGTTCTCCCTAGACATTAGGCTCCTCAGGTGGCTTCTGGTGTAGGATGTCATCCCTTGGAGGTGATTGGTGAGAAGGGATGGCATGGAAGTTTGAAGGTGGTAATGTGGAGGGATGTTCAGTTGGCTGAATTTCCTCACCCTCCAGGACTTGGGGTTCATCATCCTCCTCCATGTTCTGGCCCTGTGTCTCCCCATCCTCCTCTGCATCATGAACTTGTTGTTCATAATCTTCATCCTCCTCCTGTCTCCTTCTCTCCTGCTCAAGGAGCTCTTCCTAATGCCTGCGTCATCTTCTAAATTGATTAAATTTCCTGTAGGTTTTTGTTAAAAAGAACATAAATTTGTGTAAAGCCTTTAATATTTATTGTTAAATTTCTTGTTTAAATTATCCTAACAATCATGACCAACCACTCAAAACATATCATAGCATGTAATTTTAATCATAAAAATGTAAATATTTGATTAAAAAAATACACATATTTTTCCCTTACTCCAACTAACATAACTAGTAGTACCTAACTGGGGATGTTCATCATGCTGCATTTGCAGTGTCTTATTTAAACCCCATGTTACAGCAATGTAATGCTAAGAATCTTATGCAAATTTCTACACATTAAAAAAAACTTACTACGAGCATGTCTCCTTATGGCCTGTCTTACTTCCTCCAGAAGTTCTGGTTGCCTTCTGTATAGGTTGGACCCAGAGGCGGAACTAGAGAGTTGTAGGCACAGGTGCAAAAAATATGCTTTGGCCCTGATGCTATCCCAGGTAACCTGGTGGGAAGCTTCAGCGGTGTGGTGATGATGGCTGTGGGCCTTTGTATCAGCATGGGCCCCGATGCCTCTGCAATTGGTTGGCCCTGCGTTCAACATTCATATGTCGCAGTTTGTGGCCTGGTATGAACGGCAAACTTGTGCATCCTGTGGGATGCATTCTGCTCTAAAGCATCCATCTCTGTGACAAAATACATAAGTTCTCTATTAGAGAAATTGTTTGCCCATGCAGCCAGTATTAATTAAGTGTAATGTAAAAAGATGCGCCTGCAAGCAAACAACAGTGAATGCACCCAATAGGATGAAAGCTTTCCCCGCCTCCAAGTATCGCAAACAAAATATTAAAATTTATTTCAATAGAACTTTATTGGTTCTGCTGCACATCATGCAAGTGACATCATATAGTACCTGGACCGAATATGGTGAACACAACCCAAATGTGTGTTAACCTTTCATCTAAAAACACGCATAAATAGCTGTGTCCCCTACACTACATTTCTGCAACCAGCATAATGGGTACTGTGTGCGACTAAGTGGCAAGAAATTTATGATGAATTTACTACTTTTGCACACACAAACTCTAATTAGACATATCTATTGAAGTTGGCAGGATGTAAGTACACAATTAAAAAGAAAAATTACAGATAGAAAGGCCTATGCAAGAAGGACTGGAGTTGCGGCTATGCCCCAATCCCTAGAATTCACTGATTTAGAAACGTCAGCACTAAGGACTATTTATAATGCTGAAATTGGTATAGGGGATCACAACACCTTGGACGGGCCTCCTACTAGACCCTGTGGTTGTGATGGAGTTCTCCTGGCGACTAATTACCTCACCGCCAAATAAATGAATGTCCCACAATTCACGCTTTTCACAGACTCCCGACAAGACCTGCAAGAAAAGGCCAAGAACCAATGAGACAAATAACTTGCCCACTAACCCCTAGCTTACCTTAACTTAGCTAACTTAACTTAAACTATGAGAAGTAACTCTTGATATGCCTGTATCAAACTTATAGCTAACTTATTTTAAGGAGACATGAGGGAGTAAGAGGAAAGGCACCTTGGCCCTGTGCGCACCTAACAAAGTTAAAAAACTCCTTGGATACCTCCAAGACATAACTCACTAATCACTCACTTAATGGGAGGATGAAAAAAAGGAGAAAATGCCCCTGTGCCCCGTGAAGGTGAGCAGCTAATCCTAAGTGCACCCAAGCTTCTTTGCCTTCCTAGACAAATACATACCAACAACTTACCAAACCCTAGTTTGCTTAACACGAACATATTTTTCGTATGCTGTGCACTTACAACATTAAACTGTAAACATTTCAGAACAAGAAACCTAAGCAACATAATCGCCAGAGGAGACGAAGCCCAATGCCTGTTGATTGCCTGCACCCATATTGTCACACCAAAAATAATATGCTGCGGTCCTAAAACTCCAATGACCATAACTCACCAGCAACAATAATGGAAAGAGCTCCAAGACCACCAAGTAAACAGTAAAGCCCATCCGACTCAATTCCTCAGGCCAGGGTGCGGCACACCACTGACCTTGAAAATAAGCGCCAAACCCCATTGACCCAGCCTAATCGGTATGAAGCTGAACCTCAAGGTTAGACGTGACAGGCATCTGCCAGATAAAAGTTCCATTGAAATTAGACAAAAGGTGACCCAAACCGCCATGTAACTCCAACTGTTTCAAAATGGTGTGATAAGAGATGACTTTGCAAGCAAAGTTAAAAAAAATCCCACTTTTTTGAGAATTGCCTTCCACTAGTACCTGTTATGATGTCGGGTGTTACAATGTTGGTTGCTGGGGCACGGAGTCTGTGCTATCAGGTGATGTTCACCAGAGCCCCAGGTGGTGGGGATGGAATTTGCTGCGCCACAACAACAGGTTGTGCCACATTGAACTGGACTTGTAGGAGAGAAAACAGGGAAAGACCAGACTACACAGAACCGGTACTGGACTGGAATACTGACAGTGCCCAGTGGGGAGCGAGATAGGAAACTCAGAAGTGAGTAGCGTACTGGAGAACACAGCAATGCTCAGTAAAGGTAAGTATGGATAATCACGCACCAGAGTAACTAGCAACCAAACTGAAGAAGACAGGTAAGTACTAACGTGACCAGTACAGGATTGGGATGCAGATGAAATGGCACAGAGATAGGTAAGTACAGATGGTATAGTACTACCGTGACCAGCACAAGGCTGGAGTGCAGATGGAATGGCACAGAGATAGGTAAGTACAGATGGTATAGTACTACAGAGACCAGTACTAGACTGGAGCGCAAAATAGGACAAACAGTACTAACAAGGGCTACCACACTACACACAAACACTCACTCAGACCAAGGGAACAAATACAGAAGGTAGGCTGGAAGGAGGCAAAGCTCAGGGAGAGACAGCAGGAACAATGGAGGCAGGGCACTCAAGAATCAAAGTTTCATTACACAAAACACAGCAGGAGAGCAGACCAAAGAGGGCACTATAACCGGCGCCAGAAGGAAGGCGGAAGAGCTATTTACCAGAGGCGCCAGCCAATGAGGAAGGAACCTGCCGAACAGCATGGAGACGCGTCCTGGTTACTAGGAGACAGCCAGGATGCGTCGCTAGAGGAAGGAGGGGCGCATAGCGGCTGGGCGCAAGGAGAGGCAGATCAGCAGAGATGCTTCCTGGTTACTAGGAGATGGCCAGGAGGTGTCTCCAGGGGAAGCAGGCGCATGGCGGAGGAGAGGCAGACAACGGGGTTACACGTTGCGCTGACGTGTAACAGTACCTCCCATAAGCAGCAAACTTTGGCAGATGGCAGTCTTACACACCACTAACAGTTACGATTTCAATACCTAAGTATGATAACAGGTTGCTGGGACCCTTTGTTTTGTCTGCTGCCACTGGAACGCCAAAGTACTGAAAAAGAGCTCTAGTGGAAGACATAACCCTGCAATAAGCCTCTGAAGCAGCCGGGCTAATGAAAATAAAATCCTCTAAGTAGTGCACCATCAAGTGGTGACCCGACCCGACCTGCATCCACCAATAGAGAAATGTGCTGAATTTTTCAAAATAGTCCCAGGAGATAGCGCAACCCATAGGCAGGCAACAGTCTATGCAAAAACCCTACGGCACCCTGAATCCTATAAAATGGAAGGAGTCAGGGTATAGTGAAAGAAGACAGAAAGCAAATTCTATATCCAACTTGGCCAAAAGGGCTCCCTTCCCGCAAGAGTGCATCATCTCCAAGGCCTCCTCAAAAAACTGACACACCACTCTGCACTGTCAATGGCATTATTGAGGAGGGTAAGAAAGGTGCTGGATCAGCCAAAATTTTCCTGGGGTCTTTTGGGAACCACCCCCATGGGGGAAACCACAAGATCCCTAAAATGGTGAACTCGAGAAAGGACTGGCTGATCGTCCTTTGCACACCTCCTCAAGCCTCCTTAAGACCAAACGCAATAACTTAGCAAAGTCTCTTAAGGGGTCAACATCAAGCAATGGTGACATCACTGCAACGTTAATGGGAGAGTGCGCCTTGGAGAGGGGCCCTGGAATCAGATTGGCCACGGGCAGTTGAGGGGGGTTGGGGACAGCAATTCTTTGCTGGCTGTCCCCCGCCACAACAGATACAGGCGTGCTGAAACCTGCACGCAGTTCCTTTGGTGTATCTGGAAATATTAAATACAGAGCACTTACCTCTACCAAGGGTAAAGGCAGCATCCTTGAACTGCACAGTGAGCTTACAATAGACCGAGCCTCTGCCACAAATTTCGCTAATTGAGTGACCTTTGTCCATACCTCAATAGCCTTTATTCCAAAATCTACACACTGTAGACCTTTTTGCTCTTTTCTGAAATCTTAATTGTGGCCCTCCAGACTCTGAAATTTGTGACCATGTCCTGAATGAGATGCAGCTTTATGTGAATCAGAAGAACCCACGGGATAAAGGTCATCTGACGAAGAGGGGGAGCGCTCCGCATTGACATTAATTCATCCATGTTGGTGATATCATCTGGGGCAGAAGCCTGTCCTGATCTTCCTGGAACTTCGCTGTCAAGGTGCCCCTGGTTCCTGGCATTCATTTTGGGCTCAGCGGAAGAAGTCCCTGGTAAAAGAGATACGTTAGCAGCTAGAATCCCCAACATCCCCCACCGACTGCTCTCTAGGCGTTACTGGCTGCAATAAGATTGCACTAGGAATCCCCGATGCTCCTGCTAATGAAAAGCCTCCGGGGGCCTCAGGAGGAGTAGACATAAGGTGCCTGATATCAAGGAAGGGGAATTGCATGGAGCTGGCCTCTGTGCCTTGAGACCATGATTAAGAGGGGAAAAAATCTGAAGGGAAAAGCCATTGGGATCCCTGCTGAGACACCCCTTGTCTAGAGGGCCTATTCTTGCTGGAAGCAGAGACCGATACAGACCTGCCTGAACGCACATAAGACAAACTCCTCTGCAACACGCAGAAGATGGACAAGATAAGACCACAAAACCCCTTCTGGAGTGGCCCAGAGAACAAAGATCTACTAGAGCCCTGGATGGAGACCTGGACCTGTGGATTTCCCCTTTGGGGAGACTGCTGCTGACCTTGGCTGCCCTTAATGGCTGGAGCTGACTGGGATTTTGCTACCGCCCGCTCTATGAGCATCAGGAATGCAATCCAGTCCCACCGCAGCCCCAGTGCTTGAAGTCAACACGTCTCCCTTATCAGCCAGGAGGAGACTGCTGCCTATCGACACCACCAGGCTAACTTGCGCTCCCCCCCCCCTCTGCTGGCCATAGGACCTGCTGAGGTTTCATTGGTCACGCGCACACCAGATGTACATGTGACGTAACGCAACTTCTATAGCCAGATTTACTAAGCTGTGGGTTTGGAGAAGTAGAGATGTTGCCCATAGCAACCAATCAGATTCTAGCTCTTACTTTCCTATTACATACTAGAGAATGTCAGCTAGAATCTAATTGATTGCTATGGGCAAAATCTCCACTTTTCCAAACCCGCAGTAAATTTGACCCCTAGTGTGAACCGGAAGTTTGTGGACTCCTCAAAGCGGCCGGCTCCCCAAGGGTAATGCCTATTTCCTACATGGTACAGCTGATGATCTTATGCAATCATAATGGAAATTTTACTTTGCTGTGACTTGAACATAACAGCTTACGCACATTAAGAACATTTACACATGCAGTGTGCATAAGTATGCTGACGTTATTATGTCAGGATCAGGCCCATTGTCATCTATGTTGAACTATTATATTTATTGTTTGTAAGGTTAATTAAAGCTACTATTTCATACATATGAATGAATAATTCTTGATACAGGTGTTACTGTAGAGGATTGGAGTAGGCGTGTCATGAGAGAGAGAGTGTGAAAGCCTGCAAATATGTAACAAGCATATCCAGGAACAGAAAGAAGATTGCAGGTGTCCCCTGTCAGTCTTTATCACTCCCGTTCTCCTTAACACTCTTAGAAGCATAGACTAGCTTCTCGCTGTAAATCTGCTCATACTGGTAAGACTTTTTCAGTTTTTGTTTCTGCAGTGCTAGCAATTGTTTTGTACTTTTTTTTGTATATTTAAAACCAAGAAATAAACATTTTCAAACACCAGCTTCAAAAGACATTACAAAAGTAAAACTTACTCTCAGTATTCCCATCATGTGCCTCCGGCAGCTTCTCCCACCAGTACTCCCATCATGTGCTTCCAGCAGCCTCCCCCAGTACTCCCATCATGTGCCTCCAGCCTCCCCCAGTACTCCCATCATGTGCCTCCAGCCCCCCCAGTACTTTACCTTTACCTTAGGTTTTCTTACCTTACCTGTGTCCTCCAAGCTGGACTGCAGCTAGAATTGAAGTCCCGCAGAAGCCGAGACTCCCGAGGGACATGAAGTCCCGCGATGGTCGAGACTTGCAAGGTAAATGAAGTCCCGTGGTCACAGAGAAGCATGTGACCGCGACCTAGCAACCATCCAGCCCTCATTTTAAAAGCATCCAGCTGCAGTCCAACTCCAGACCAGCATCGCACTAGACGACACTATCTCTTAGCCACAGGTGCCACATCCTGGCCAAGGAGTAGATACGCCTCTGAAGACAAGCCAGAAAGGGGGGAGAGAGGGTGAAGGGAGGGAGGGAGAGAGAAAAAGAAAAAATGAGGGAGGAGGGGGGGGGGGGTGAGAGCCACTGAGCAGGGCCAGCAGGAAGATTTGAGGCCATCATTTCCCTGCAACATATGCACCAACAGTCCTATTCATCACTGCTGGTTACAGCTCTAATTCTCTAGTCCAGGGAACTTTTTTTTACCTTTTACCCCTAAATATATTTAGATACACCGACATTACCCCATTGATTTGAAAGGAAGGAAATCATATATTATTAATTATTTGAATTCAAAATTTTTGTGTTTGGTATAGCCATTGATAATGTGACTTCCAGGCAATTATTAGTGTCAGTATTTCAAGATTCATCTGCTGCCCCTTTTTCACATACTGTGCCCCTTCATCTACTGCCCCATCTTCACATACTGTGTCCCTTCATCTGCTGCCCCTTTTTCACATGCTGTGCCCCTTCATCTGCTGCCCCTTTTTCATATGCTGTGCCCCTTCATCTGCTGCCCCTTCTTCACATACTGTGCCCCTTCATCTGCTGCCCCTTCATCACATACTGTGCCCTTTCATCTGCTGCCCCTACATCACATTCTGTGCCCCTTCATCACATACTGTGCCCCTTCATCACATACTGTGCCCATTCATCACATACTGCGCTCTTTCATCTGCTGCCCCTTCTTCACATACT
This sequence comes from Limnodynastes dumerilii, assembly GCA_011038615.1. NCBI lineage: Eukaryota > Metazoa > Chordata > Amphibia > Anura > Limnodynastidae > Limnodynastes > Limnodynastes dumerilii. The sequence continues at coordinate 85,422 of WWET01004338.1, read as the reverse complement.
GTGCCTCTTCATCTGCTTCCCTTCATCACATACTCTGTCCCTTCATCTGCTGCCCCTCTGCTACTTTACTTACCTTTTATATGCCCTTCTTTCTTCTTCAATCCTCTGTTTTCTGCCGTCTTCTGGCTCCTCCGCGCACTCCTCTCTAAATGGCGAGCGTGATGACGTCATGCCCGGCAGACACACTGCAAGGGAGAAGAGGAAGCCGGGTCCCGCCGCCGGAAGGTGTTTTTTTTTTAGATCTCTTAAACCCCCACCAATGCAGGGGATGGCAGGCCCGCGGCACACCTGCAATACGCAATGAAATTAAATTCCTGGGGGTAATGGACGGTTGCACTGCCGAGACACAGCCGGGCATGCATGTAGATTCATATGCATGCGCGGCTGTGTCTTGGCAGCGCGACCGTCCATTACCCCCAGGAATTTAATTTTTACCCCATTTGGGGTAATTTACCCCTGTTCCCCGACCACTGCTCTAGTCTGTGTTGAGCTCTGCTATTGTTCTCTGCTTTGCAAATTTTTCTTGCAATTTCTGAGTATCCCTGCTCCAGTTAACCCTTGCCTCTATTTTAGTATTTTCCTGCCTTATTGCCCAGTGTCTCCTCCTATCCCTGCCTAGCCCGTTTTCTGTAAGATTATAACCAGACTTACTGCATGGAAAGTATGGAACCATCCATGACTGACTCCATCAACGCCCTCATTACCCAAGTCTCTCCAGACCGCATTCAGTTTCTGCAGTTTAACAATTGCCTGCTTTACTTCCAGCTTCATCCACATTCATCCGAGAGCAAACAACAGCATGCAGGGTTCTTCATCTCGCTTCTTCAAGAAGATCCACAAGCCTGGGCATTCAGCCTCCCAGATGACCATCCAGCACGGCAGTCTGTGACGGCGTTCTTCAAAGCTCTCAGTCTCCTGTATGATTACCCAGACTGCACAGCTATCGCCAAAAGCTAACCTCTGTTCCACTTGCCAGGGTTGAAGGTCCACAGAGGAATACTGTGCTGAATTAAGGCACTGGACTACGGCAAATCTGTGGAATGAAGCTCTCTAAGGTCAGTTCCTTCTGGGGCTTACTGAAACAGTTAAGGATGTCTTAGGCAGTGGAAAGTTATATCCAGAAAACCTTGCATCTCCTAAAAAGAACAGACTGGTGGCCGTCTATGTCCCAGGACATAGAGCATTTTGTGGGTTAATTCACCACTTACACCCACAATAAGTCCCCCTGCTGTCCCCCCTCAGGCCTTCTACACCCTTTGGCTATTCCTAAGAATCCATGTACACATTTGTCCATGGACTTTATTACGGACCTACCAGAATCGGCAGGTTTCATGACTGTCTGAGTGGTCATGGACCAATTCAGTAAAATAGTTCAATTCGTACCATTACTGGATCTACCTTTTGCTAAAATGCTGGCCATGACCTTCATCAACCAATGGTCTATGGTCTCCCCACTGACATAGGACCTGATTTACAGATAAGAGTGAGTTAGGTGCGGGCAGATCCGCACCCAATCACTCTTCCAGTCCCCAACCCGCCCCTCCCCCCCGTTTTTAGGTACCTTATACCTTATGGCACTTACGAGTGCCATAGGACTACATTATATCTCCGTGCAAGGTCCGTACGGACATTGAACCTCCCCATTGACAGCTAATCTAAATACCTCCCCCCTCCCACTTCTTCCTAAAAATGCCCCAAGGCAGTAAAACGCCGCCTCTACGGACGTAAATCCCGGCGTGCGGTCTTTGAAGACCACACCTACGCTATCTACGTACTGATCTGGTACGTAGATAGTGTAAATTGCCTACTACGCATGTGCAGTAGGTCATTTTGGCCAGATACGCACTTAAGAAGCAGAAGCTTCTTAAGTATGAATCAGGCCAATGGTCTTTTAACTCTGTGAAGGCCGACCATCATAGGGTTAAATGTAACCTTAAAGTTGGGAACAAGGGGCCTGATTCAGAGATACGATTTCCACGGCACTTAGGAGCGTATATTTAGGATCTTAGAAAATTCGCAAAACTGCGCATGCGTAGTAATAGTGCAACGCCATGTACGTAGCGGTTAGGAGCGTAAATTAGCTAAGATTTGAATCGATCGCAAGCACTTAAGATCTTAAGTGCTGCAAATCTTTAAGATCTTAAGGATTTGCATGGAAATGGGCGGGGGGAGGCAGGGAGATGAGGGAAAGTGGGCGCGGGCTGACACTTGGGATCTTAAATATACGCTACTACGTCACTTAAGATCTCAACTGCCAGCGCAGAGTTAGGGCTAGTCAATGGTGGTCTAAGTTTAAGATCCACCGCTGTTTGCAAGGGGAGTGACTCTTTATGCAGTGGGCTGGAACCTGCTAAGATCTTAACCTTAGATGCGTATATTTGCAATCTTTTTGCAATCGCATCTCTGAATCAGCCCCAAGGTGTGGCTCTCTACCATCAACAATTCCCTCAGACAGCCCACCAGGATGCTGTAATCCAAATGCATCGGCTCTTATACCATTTGCCAAAGAGTAAATCCAGTAAGTGGTTTCAGGGTTCATCTATAATGTAGAGTGTCCTAGGACAGGTCCTGGTAGATATTTATCTAATGGTCTTCAAAGCAAATATCTGGAGTGTTACAAACTTTGCAGAGGAGGGCCTCTTTCTGCATATGGTAGTGCAGCATACAAATTATGTCAAGCGGTCTCTCAAAGTTGGGCACCATGAGACCCATTAAAAACAATCTCCGAATTAGGGTTCTGGTCCAGGAGCTTATTAAATATTTTGGTAAGAACATCATTTAGTCCCTGAGGTGGGATATTTTAAGGTGTGCCCCTAAGTCTTAGGTTGTTCTGCCTACCCCTTTAATCCAGGTCATCAACTTTATCATGTAAAGCTTTGATGTCCACTGCCTGACGTTGAACAAACTCTTGAAGATGAGAGATGAAAAACTAAAGTGTCCTGGACATCTTTCAGGACAGTTCCCATACTGAAATGTCAGCATAAATATTAGCAACAGCAGAAGAAACCGTTTCCTGGAGTTTCTTTTTCATGTCAATTATATCTTGCTTAGTAGAAAGAGACTTCAAATGGGTTAATATCTTATTGATGCTTGCTCTATCAGAGCAGACATTGTATCATGTTGCACAGACGTCACTTCCACTGGTTCCGGGGGTGATGGACTATGATTAGGAGATGTGCGGGGGGGGGTCTCAGAGAGTAAAAAAGTAAGGTACTGATGTAAGTCTATCTGAGGAGAGAGATCAAAAGGCTGAGAAGGCTGCTGCCACTGGGACACTTGCTTGATTCTTTGCATGCTTAGCCAGGCTAAGAAGGTAGGGTAACTGCACTGTTATATTAGGAGTAGACAGATCTTATCCGTGGAATGACTGTCATGCACCTTCCCCTATTAAGAGGGGGAACATTGTAACAAGGATTAGGACATAAAAGAAAAGAAAAAATAGCACAGACAGTTTCCACTGAAAAGGAATTACCCAAAATAGGTAAAATACGTCACGATAATTCAAAAATAGGAGGGTGCTACTATATGGCCATTAGACATACAGTAGAATTAGGGTACCAATTGTTAGCTCCCAAGAGAAAGCACCATAGTTAATAGTGCACACCTCCTTAAAACATAACTTTTAATATTAAATTTAAAATAGAAAAAATATATTTAGAAAAAGAACCAACTGAGAAATATAAAAGCATCAATGCACTAATAACATCAAAATGATCGCCATATTGAGAAAAATAGTTAGGGCAATTTAGCAATAATAAATGTCAAAAAATGACTGTTCTATGTACACAAGTACAATTAGCAATCCCACACATGCCGCAGAGTCAATGGAGCGAGCCGTCACACAGCCGTATTAGTGTAAACAAAAAACAATGTGAACAGCTGATAAGCCCTGATACTCTGTCCCTATATCAAAAAATAATAAAGCAAAATAATAAAGCCGCCTCACGGCGGTGCTTCACTCCCAGGGGAGCCCTAATGAGCCCTACTAAGGGAAAATAAGATGGTAACGATCTTGCCAACTTGGGCAAATTGGACAGGTCTGGTCTGGAGACGGCTCGCGGCAGAGACTCGGCAGCATGCACGTGGGTCAGCCAACGCACGTTTCACCTATGGCTTTGTCAAGGCTGAAGCGTCAGACGGCACACATGCACATTTAATCAATCCCTCTGTCAATCATCCTAGAACGGTGCAATCACGATCTAATCACAGCAGGGAGGGAGGGTTCCAGCGAGTAACTGGCAACACAAGGACCGGACAAAATAGAGAAAATTTAAAACATTTTTATTAGTTAAGACTAATAAAGAGAAGGACTTTTTGAAACATTTAGGTTACATATATAGCATTTAACTCTGCACAACTGTATATATGAAGGAAAAATGAAGACCATACTACAAAATAAGCATACTATATAATGAAAGTAATATCAGAAAGGTTAAAAGCTAGATATCTAAATAATAATAAATTGGTGGGGAAATATCCAGGAGGGATTATGTTATACATATAAATATCTTGATCAAAGACTGTAGAATATTAATATCACAGCAAATAATTACCCGATTACATAAGCTTAAATGTCCGAGAGACAAGTATAATATACAGACAGGTATCTGTGTCAAATTTTTGTGACAAGCAAAGATATTATGAGTAAGTTAACCGTACTCAGATCATTCTTAATTATTGTTAGAAAATGGGGGGTGTAGGTGGCGAATCCACAGATGCGACAGACTATAACTGGTAGATCTAAGTAGTTACTTAGTATTGTGGGATCTGACATATAAAGAGAGCCATTGTATGCTTGTTCTCACCCTATACTGAAAAATAATAACACAAAATAAAAAAGCTGCCTCACGGCGGAACTTCACTCCAAAAGGAGCCCTAATTTACCCTATAGAAGTTGGAACTTTTTCGCATCTGCAGAGGCCACCTTATACCCGTATTGACCCCATATATGTCTCAAGAATTATCAACCCTTAGCCATCGCAGCAAATCACAACCAACACCCAGGGTAGTAAATTCCCATAATGTAATATATACTAGCTAGAAGGGGTCATAACATTGTGACCACCTATAACACTAAAACTTGATAAGGACTCTAACAAATATGAGGGACAAATAGAAATACTGTGAATTGACCACCCACATTCAGATCATAAGCAGTGACTAATGAGAAGAAATATAAGTGGTGAGTCCACAAACGCGATAGAATTTAGAAAACAAATGTAAGGCACATCGTTAATTAGTAATAGGAAATCCAGAATATGGTAAGAGCTATAATATTTATGTTTAGAGATACTCGCACTGATTTTTGGGACGAAGATAATTTTTTGTGTATAATAATAATCAAGTTCCTGTGAATTTTATTGACACTTTGGTGTTCCTTTTGGTCCTTGTGTTGCCAGTTACTCGCTGGAACCCTCCCTCCCTCCCTGCTGTGATTAGATCGTGATTGCACCGTTCTAGGATGATTGACAGAGGGATTGATTAAATGTGCATGTGTGCCGTCTGACGCTTTAGCCTTGACAAAGCCATAGGTGAAACGCGCGTTGGCTGACCCACGTGCATGCTGCTGAGTCTCTGCCGCGAGCCGTCTCCAGACCAGACCTGTCCAATTTGCCCAAGTTGGTAAGATCGTTACCATCTTATTTTCCCTTAGTAGGGCTCATTAGGGCTCCCCTGTGAGTGAAGCACCGCCGTGAGGCGGCTTTATTATTTTTTGGTATAGGGACAGAGTATCAGGGCTTATCAGCTGTTCACATTGTTTTTTGTTTACACTAATACAGCTGTGTGACTGCTCGCGCCATTGACTCTGCGGCATGTGTGGGATTGCTAATTGTACTTGTGTACATAGAACAGTCAGTCAGATGTTATTAGTGCATTGATGCTTTTATATTTCTCACTTGGTGCTTTTTCAAAATATATTTTTTCTATTTTAAATGTAATATTAAAAGTTATGTTTTAAGGAGGTGTGCACTATTAACTATGGCGCTTTCTCTTGGGAGCTAACAATTGGCACCCTAATTCTACTGAAGGATTAGGACATGTTTCACAAATCAAGGGAGATGAGCTCCATGGAAGGGAGGAAAGCATTATTCACAAAATTTGACAGGCTTGACTGTAGCACAGGTTGTATGAGAGATTCTGCAGCTGGACTACATAAATATTAGAAAGGTGAGGTGCGCTGCCTCTAGTAGATGAAGAAGAAAAAGACCTTCCAGGAGTTCATTCCAAAATGGCTACCATTGTTATCTCCCAGTAAGGTATCTGCCGAATGTCAGGACAAGGGGGCCACCACTTAATACACATCGCCAGCAGCAGGCAGGACTGAGGCTGCCTTCGTAATTTTCAATGCACTATGCCACGTCAGTGGGGAGGCTGCGGTAGGAATCCTGTCCTGGGAACAGTAACGGTGAGCAGCACAGAACGCAGTGGGCTCCGTTCACTCACATACCATAAAGAGCTCCATCACATGCTGTTCCAATGATGTGGTGCATGTCTCCCTACCTTCTGTAGTGGTGTCCAGGCATGGGGAAGGTGAGTTTGGCTGTGTTTTAGCAGCAGGAGGGTAGCCAAAGGCTGGGTGGGACCTGGAGACGAGGGTGTTATCAAAAACTTGCCTGGGTCAACACAGAGCTCTGAGAGCACATGACCGCATGACTTCTAATGTGTGCTTATTGTATACCATATATACAACTGTGATTGGGATTGGTGAAAACAATAGCCCATTCCATACATTTTACCAGTTATTGTTTATTATTTTTACATTGTCATGTAATTTTTCATCCCCCTCAGATGTATTTAAGATCATATAAACACCAGTTACATCACTCTGACATTTGTATTTATAGCAGATGCGGTAAACTCCATTCTGACAGTTATTTCTTATGCATGTATTACAGCTTAATGTATGATCAAAACAGGATGTATTATCATAATATCTGCTTAGTTTTTAATTTTCATCATGACAGATAGGTTGAAAAGCCAAGGTGGACTCACTTTGCTACATGCCTTGATAAAGACTGTAAAAGGGTGTCTAGGTGAGTTTTCCCTTTCTTTCTCCAAATATCTAATAGTAAGGCAAATATGCTAATTCGTCATTTAATAACTAGATCTACTCAATATTTGTAAGTTACTCACAAAAGTAGTTCAGTTTAACCCAGGAAATATAATTCCTTATCTGCTACAAATTCCCAGGAACTATGATATCTGTATCCCAAACTTATATCTATATAAAGAAAGATTGCCCACAAGATAACATTTTAGGATAAAGCATTTTGTATTTACTTTGATATAAAACAACACATTTTTTCATAACATAATCAGTATAACATGAGATGGAACAATACATATAAAATACATTCTTATTCTTAACTGAAACCCTGATCACATAATGGAATTCATATGCTAATAGTGTATGTCCAGTGACCCATTGTCTCAGATTCCCAAACTCCATTACAATGTAGCCATGTGCCTGACTCTAGGAAGCAGGGGTGTTCCCCAAACTCCATTACAACAAAGGTGTTGGTGTGGGAGTCAGTATGTGGGTTGGGGAAGGAGTTATACAGGAAATGTATTTGTGATGGAGAAAGCTGTTGCATACACTATAACAAAATGCTATTTCTCCTAAACTATTTCTACAAACTATACTAAAGTACACAGAACACAAAATACCAGACTACAACAATTACAGACTGTAACTTCGGCCATCTTGTAATACAATCTAATCAACAATACTTCAACCAAGGCCTTGTAATCACTACAATGCAAAACCATTTACTAGCACTTGGTGTCAGCCATTTTGTAAGCTGACTATCCATAAAGGTTCACTTCTACTAACACAGATAACAAATCCCATTCTCTGACATACCGTTCACTACAAAACTATATTAAACTAAGTTAGCAAACTCCACAAATGCACAATTCCTCATTAACTTCATCCTCACTGCACAATTACAACACATTACCATTTCTCTGTTCTACCATACAACCATTACACAGAGCAGCTGCCATTAACTCAAACAGATCATACCACATATTCCATTTACAACTCAGCCTATAAACACATAAAATCTACAAAACCTCATCCAATTCAATAGCAAAGTACAATCCCAACAATGCACAATCTTTAGATCCAGATATTACAAACCCAATGAAATCCATTATATTCACTTTACAATTACTTTGTTCGGATATCACAGAGCCAAAGATTACCATTATATAACCAAGCTATTATTACTGTATCACATATTGCTACATCATACACAAGTACAAACACTAACTTCATTCATCAAGTTACAGACAACACAACATAGATCCATATCTGATAACTTCCTAGCTGCCATGATCCAGCCAAGGAATGTCCTGCCAACATATACTTATCCATCCTGGTCCAGACATCTTTACATGCACACAGTCAGAGAGAGAGTGAGCCTAACACAAGCTATTGTTATTCTCAGTATAGGTGGAGCTCTGTACAGGAAGTGGTCACTCCTCTGGTCAGGTGTCCACAACTAGCTGGGAAACACTGTCCTTTGTTTGCTGTGAAACAAAGACCCTTTTAAATGGCAGATTCAACATGTGGCTTATACCTTTAAATGGAAGCTAAATTTTCCAATGGAATCCCTTCAACAAAGACTAAGGCTAAATTTACAAACCTGCGTTTATTAAAGGGTTTTGATACCACCACACATCACTGGCAGTTTTGGTTGTCATTTTTAACCCACTGCCATTGTATAGTTGTTTCTAAATGTCCAAACTGCTGGCCTTTTAACTAAAAAAAAATGCAGTAGGTTTGTAAGTCTACAAACCGCAATACACAGCAAAAAATAAACAAAAGCCTATAATAAAACATATTAGGGCATTAAAAAAAACACTTTCCTATGTAGAACTACATGGTGCAGCAAGCAACAGCTGACATTAACACTTTTGAACAAAATTTTGTGCCATTAAAAATTGAATAAAAAGATAAATATCCTTTATTACTTAAGCTCTGACAGTGTGGACTGTAAGGATTTGCACCTTGCTACATTACCCCTTACTCTGTATAGAGTGTATTCCATCTTACCTACTTGGACTATCTTGTCTTTGGAGTACATTCCACCTTACACCTGTCCTGGGTATTCCCTATTGTTTCTGTTCTCAGGCAATGTGCAGTTAGTAGCCTCCCTGCCACTACACGGTTACTAAAACCAGGGACTGTAACCTGCTAGCCATCTGCAGCCCAATCTGGCCCCATCATCAGTTACTCCAGTAAACACCAAGGGCCGGATCCTGACCTACGCTTGCCTTACGGGTGTGTGAGGTCATTACGTACGATTGCGTGATCGTTAAAGTAGTGCACTTCCCACTCTAAGAACGGCCGTAATGACCTTGGACATACGTAGGTCTGAATCCGGCCCATTCTGATTGCATAGTGCACACAAAATAAAAGCTGCAAATGAGTGCCGGAAAGTCGCCACAGCCCATACCCTCGTATCCTCTGACGTCATATATTAGTAAAAGAGGGACCTTTTGTGACAGTACATTCATTAGCATTGGGACACAGAAGGAGAAGGACTGGCCTCCAGCATTTCACGGGCAAAAGAATGAAGTTTCTACAAGCAACCTTCAGACCTCTTTAAGCAACTCACTGGAAGACTGAGGACATCTGAAATGTGAGTAATAATATTTTTTTTACATTTTTTAAAATTTTAGGAACACTATTAAAATCAAATATTATATGCTGTCTTGGGATATTTGACGTAACTATGAGCTATGCGGGCACTTATATTTATTGATGAACTATGCGGGCACTTATATTTATTGATGAACTGTGTGGGCACTTATATTTATTGATGAACTGTGTGGGCACTTATATTTATTGATTAAATATGCGGGCAACATATTGTACATAAGGGAAAACTATCTATGGAGTATTAGAACTATATTGGGACACATTATTAAGGGTTAACATAAACACTTTAGCCAGGGGCATTTTAAGAAGTGAGGGGGCCCTTGTGCAGGATTTGTACATGGGCCCCCCATCCTGTAGATTTTGGTGTGGAGTGTGTGCCACAGGGCCCCCTTGTTATGAGGGGCCCGTGTGCACTGTACACCCTGCACCCATTATAGATACGCCAATGACTTTAGCACATAATCCTTGGTGCAGCATGCCATTAACACTTGGCATGCTGATGCTTATGGTACTGCAACAAATATGCTGTGCCTTCTAGTACTATATGCTGCAGCATGCTAAGGGTTAATGGCATTCCGCGCAATGATTTTTATCATTACAAAGAGCTATTTCATACATTGTAGTATAGGTTACATTTTTTTTTTTTTTACTGGTTTGAGTTTTTTTTTTTTCCCTAAGTGAGTGTTGATTCTCACCAAAATCAACACTCACAACCACCTCATTTTTTGGGGGATGAGCACTACAATTAAAAAGCAGATAGTCACAATTAATCACTGGCTTAGCGTGTCCACTAATGCCAGAAAAT
>WWET01004338.1:41443-54498 GCA_011038615.1 Limnodynastes dumerilii | reverse complement strand
CTCGGATGTATCCCATCTGGTCCCATTGATTTGTCCACTTTCAATTTTTAAAGTTCTTTTAATACCTGCTCCTCAGTGAAAGTAGTAGTAATTGTCCCCATTGTATTAATAGTCTTCCCATTCAAAAGTTGACCCTTCCCCTCTCTTTCCTTTGTGAATATTGAACAGAAATACTTGTTAAGATGATCTGCCATAGTCCTTTCACTCTCAATAAGAATTCCACTTTCTGTTTTGAGTCTTACGATACCCTCCTTTGTTTTTCGCCTTTCATTTATATACCTTAAAAAGCTTTTGTCCCTTTTTTGTACCAAGTGGGCCAGTTTTTCTTCAGTTTGTGCCTTTGCTGCTCTGATAACCTTTTTAGCCTCCTTCTGCTTTGTAAAATACACCTCCCTGTCATCATTACTCTGAGATTGCTTATAATTCTGAAAGGCCATCTTTTTTGCTTTCACTGTAGTTGTTTTTTGTAAACCACATTGGCTTTCTTTTTCTGGGGTTTTTTCTAACCATTTTTATACAAAGGTCTGTTGCTGTTATAATAATAATAATAATGCATTTTTTTAATTTCCCCACTGCTCCTGTACTCCTTTCAGGTGCCTCCACTATGCCAAAGAATCACTTGCACATTTCCCCATTTCCACAAAATCTGCCTTGGGTCACCCAACGTCATTGTTCAGTACGCACCGTGGGGAGACAGCCGGAGGCAGAGCTGCGGGGAGAGCCTGACACAGACGCATGGACCGCCAGAGGGACAGCAGAAGGAAAGAAGTGAAAGGCAGAAGACATTAAAGGTAAGTGAGAAATTAAATGGAGGCTGACATTAAGGGGCAGATATGGAGGCTGGCAATATGGGCAGAAATGGAGGCTGGCAATATGGGCAGATATGGAGGCTGGCATTATGGGCAGATATGGAGGTTGACATAATGGGCAGATATGGAGGTTGGCATTATGGGCAGATATGGAGGCTGGCATTATGGGCAGATATGGAGGCAGACATTAAGGGTCATATATGGAGGCTCGCATTATGGGCAGATATGGAGGCTGGCATTATGGGCAGATATGGAGGCTAGCAAAATAGGCAGATATGGAGGCTGGCATTAAGGGGCAGATATAGAGGCAGGCATTAAGGGGCAACTATGAGGTAAGTCCAATGTTTCAGCCAGGCTGGGAAAGGGCAGAGACTGGCAGGACACACATAGAGGGGGAAGACTGACTAGCAGGACACACAGAGGGGGCACACTGGATACTGGGTGCTGGATACACATGATGATACAATTAATTAAATTTTATTGGTATCTATTTTTATTTTGAAACTTACCAGTAGCTGCTGCATTTCCCACCCTAGGCTTATACTCGTGTCAATAAGCTTTCCCAGGTTTTTGTGTCAAAATTAGATGCCTCGGCTTATATTTGGGTCGGCTTATACTCGAGTATATACGGTACTCTTAATTTGTGACTATAACCAAAGTTATATTATCATAAATAATTCATCTCTCTAACATGAATATTAATTACTACATCAAAGAAAGCCCCAACAAAAATCATATGAAATGTGCAGTTGCAACCCTAGAGTTTCAAAGAAATTAGTCAAAAAATAATAAGAAAAATTTAAGTAACCTCAACCACCAAAATCAAAATCAATGCATTCGTTGAGGCCCCCCGGATACAGTGTCTTTAAAGCCTGTATCCAGAAGGCCTCCCTCCTGCAAAGTTTTAAATAACGGTCCCCTCCCCTTATAGTAGGGGGAATGGTTTATATCCCTATTACAGAGAAGGAGAATGGTTGATCTTTATGAGCCTCCAAATGATGATTAACCATTCTATGTTTCTGATTTTTGTGGAGAATATGTCTCCTGTGCTCCATAAAGCACATCTTCAGCATGCGGGTAGTACAACCCACATACTGAAGACCGCAGGCACAGGTAATAAGGTAAATTAAATATTGACTTGAACAGTTTATATAAGACTTAATTGAAAATACATTTTTATTACTAAAAGACTGAAATTGTGTAGATTTATGAGAAATTGAGTTACAGGTAGTACATCTGGTCACACCACATCGGTAACATCCCACAGGTTTTTCTTTCAAAAGAAAACTGGGTGCTAAATAACTTTTTAAGTTTTTTGCTCGTCTGAATACAATCATGGCTTTTGGAGAAAAAGTGCTCTTAAGTAATGGGACCATTTTTAACAACTGATAGTTTATCTTCAAAATTCTTACTATTCCATCGGCTGCACAGTTGAACCCTGAAACAAAGGCCAGGCTTCCCGTATGTGCAGTTTTTATTTGGGGGGTCTTCCCAAATAGTCTCTTTGGGTTATATCTGAGAAGATCCTCTTTTTCCAAAGATGAAACCTGGGCCATAGCTTCCTCCAACAGAGGCTCAGGATATTCCTTAGCTCTAAAAGTATTTAATATTGTATGGGCCTGCGGGTAGAAACTTTCAATAGAAGAGCAATTGCACAGTTGACCCTTCGGGATGTTAGATAGCCATTTCTTTTTGTGATTACTCTTATAACTGATATAATTATTTGAATCCACAGGTTTTATGAAAGTACTGGTGGATAATATCCCATCCTGAACTAAAATCGAAATATCCAAAAAATCAATCTGTAAAGGGTCTTAAACACAAGTAAAGGATAAATTATAAGAATTATGATTCAAAGTGGATACAAAGTCGCTGACTGAATCAGCCCGGGCCGTCCCAAATAAAAAATAAATCGTCAATGTAACGGCGATAGAGGACCAGGCGCGCGCCAGCTCTATGGAATATATAAAAACTGGGAATAGGCTGTGCTTAATATCTGCAGCAGGTCTGAGGTCCTGGAGGGTCTACACCTCCAAAAATAGTAAACCAAAAAAGAAAAAAATAGGACCAAGACTAGCGCTGTTACATTGTAATATTTAACACTTGAATAAATGAATAAATAAATAGTAGCCAACTGTAGTGAGAGGTATATGTAGTCTTCTCCCACTAGGGGACCTATGGAGACTTGGACTCAAACAACAGAGTGGGAAAATAGATATTTAATTACCACAGGCTAAAAATTTAAAAACATGTAAACAAGGGGAACGGTCTCCGTACCGTAGATGTTAAATGCCGCACTGACAGGAGGCTTGAGCTCTCTATTTTCCCACTCTGTCGTTTGAGTCCAAGTCTCCATAGGTCCCCTAGTGGGAGAAGACTACATATACCTCTCACCACAGTTGGCTACTATTTATTTATTCATTTATTCAAGCTCTGCTCCCCTGCTCATGTACCTCCTCAAAGAGGCCCATGTATAGGTTTACGAAGCTTGGCGCGGACCTGGTCACCATTGCCATTCCAAGTATCTGTAAATAAAACTGTTTGCTAAATGGGAGGATAGGTACACACGCCGCGATCTAATAGGACTGCTGTAACAATATACTGTGAGCCACATCCGTGGTTTCAGCTGATTTACTAACTGGGTCGCTAAGCTCTGACTAACAGCATCGATTATATCTTTACGCCGAATCTTTTGTGTTCTATATATATAGATAATGAAATTCACTGATGCTTCATAGTAAATTCCGATTAACTACTTATAGTCTGTTGCGTCATAATAGAGCGTTGTAAGTCGGCATACTTTTCCATTCCTTTTTCATCATACCCGCTGCAACGCCCGGGCCTGGACACCGGAGAGGTGAGTAACACTCTTAGGGAACTTTTAGGTTTAGGCAGTGGGGAAAAGAGGATTAGGGTAATGAAAGAAGAGGGTTAGGGTTAGGGTCAGCCTGCAGCTAGGTGAGTCTAGGCTATGGGAAGGGAGTTGTTGGGATAGGCTGAAGTGAAGGGAGTTAAATTAAGCTGCAGGGAGGGCAGTTTTAGGCAGTTAGGCTATGTGGAAGGGAGGTTAAGGGTCGGGCTGTGGGGAAGGGAGGGTTAGGGTAATGGAAGGGAAGATTAGGGTTAGGGTAATGGAAGGGTTGGGAATAGATCTATACCCACCTTTTGGCGCAATGTCTTCAAGGTAAAAACAATCAAAATAGGGCTGTGCTTAGCGGCGACCCACACCCTGATACAACTAGTTTGGCTGCTCATTATATTAGAATATTAGACAAACACTATCTATGGCAGGCCTTGCCAACCTGAGACTCTCCAGGTGTTGTAGAACTACAACTCCCAGCATGCTTTAACTGCATAGACATAGCTTTACAATTTTGAATCAGTGTTATAGAACTGCTCTTAACACATCAAGAGATGATCTATTGTATCCCAAAAATACATCCAGATCCAAAGATAACACCATGAGGTTTATATGTGACTAATAGCGAGGCACATATGATCTACAAAATACTCAATGACAATTTACATATATTACAAGTGGATGAAGATTTGAATCAGGCCCTTGATGATAGAATTAATATGACATGGCATTGTGCCAACATTTTTTGTCACGAAACCCAAACTGATAGCTTCTAATGTCAAGGACTTACATGCATATGGTTTATGCGGATTACGAAAAGAGGCAAAAGTGTAAGGGATTGGTTGCATGACCATAACATGTATGCTAATACGAGGGTGGAGTCGGGATTCCTGCAAAATGTGCATTTGGTGAGCTTCCTACATTTACATGACAGGAGATCACACAAGACCAAAAAGATAACCCTTTATTGTGGTCTACCAGGAGGGTGTGGCACCTGCTGCGCCACGATCATTGCTTGAATGCTCACAAGTCTGTGTTCCTCCCTTTTGTGGGTAATCCGGATTTCCAAGATGGTGAGTCTGGCTGCCCCTTTCCTGGATGGAGGAGGGAGGGTTTGTTGTCGGTAGGTTACCTCATCAATAAACAAAATAAAAAGCCTTACATATTTGTTCAAGCGACTGAAAAATTTAGGTTCCTCAGTGCGCATCAGTTGCCCTTTCTTCAGGCGCAGCATTACGCTAGCTCAATATTACGAAGCCTGTCTGACTCAGACCTTGCAAATCCCTTAGATTCCATTCTATCCCTTCCGCCCTTTGGTTCTAGAGATATTTCCAAACATTACAGACTCCTTCGGGACCCAATGGATTATGCAACAGTACAAACTGGCATGTCGCAATGGTTACACTATTTCCCCACTCACTATTTTCCCACTGTGAGGAGATGTTACGTTCTATGAACCATTGTCGTAAAACACTGTCCTCGAGTCAGTACCAGGAAATGTTTTTGAATCTTTACCATAACACCTATTTCTCCCCAAAGCGGATGCAGCGTGCTGGGTTGTCTGCGAGTGATCAGTGCCCCAAATGTTTGGAGCTGGGGGCAGATATGTTCCACTGTTTTTGGGTTTGCCCTTTAATTCGTTACTTTTGGCTCCAGGTCAAAAAGTTTACAGAAGAACACCTTATCAGTTTCCTCCCCTTAGTGCAGAATGGGCAGTGTTCGGCACGCTCCCCCCACGTCAGGGAGTGTCATGGGGGGTTAGCAATTATTGACAATCTTAAGTGCAGTTGCCAAAAAAACGATCCTACAGCAGTGGATCACTTCTAGTCCCCCATCCTTACAATTGTTTAAGCAGAAGCTTTATTTTGTGTTTAAAATGGACTGGATGGAAACATTGCTAGACAAGGAAAATAAAACTGAAGACTTTTTTGAGGTATGGGAGTGCTATTTGGATCTGTTGTCTCCCTCAGTTAAGAAAATAATTCATGATTCCCTACAGCACACGACTTGGTATGAGTTGAGAAAATTAGACAGCGACCCTCCTATTATATTTTGAATAGATCACGCGCTCTGCCTCTATAGTATGAGGAGCGAGCGCCCTTTGAGTGGTGCCTCTTGGGTAGGGAAGGGGTGGGTGGCTCTCCCACTGCACGGTCTCAATGGATGTAGTTGTGTGTACATGTGGTGTGTAGCAGGATGATATACCTCGCTTTATGATATTATAGCCCAAAGGCAATGTGATTAGTGGCAGGGTCAGTCACTCAATTGCCTTGCATGTGTATCTATGTACATCTCTTCTGTGACAAAAGTTCCTTGAAAACTGTATTTCCTTGTGCATTGTATTAATGCAGTGATGATGCTAATAAAGATATTTTGGAAAAAAAAAAAAGAAAAGAGGGAAAAGGGGAGGGAATAATAAACAAAAAAGATTGAGGATAAAGAGGAATCAGAAAGAGAATTCTACTCATATCGCACAAAGAGATATATTGAATGAGAATCAGGTGACAGATACCAATACTACAATTTTTCATCTTAGTTCATATGTTCTGTCCCAAAATGAAAAGAAAGTTTTGGGTCAAGGACTGAAATTTGTACTATTTACCTACGATCACACCGGCCTGGATGAGCCCGAATCCATCCGATCTCGGAAGCCATACAGGTATGGTTCTGGTCAGTACCTGGATGGGAGACCTCCAGGGAATACCAGATGACGTAGGTCAAGAATGACACTCCAGGACCGGTGGTATTCCCTTACAGACAGGGTATTGGTATTTATTAGTATTTATTGGTTTTATATTTATTTTTATTTTTCATCTCATGATGTGTCTATTCATGTAACCATATAAGCTGAAGGCCAGATCCACCCTATTCGTATATGTGATTGCTATCCATTTATTTGATTCATTTCACCTTTTTATTCCATATAATCTTTTGCCCCCCGTTAGTCTGTTTTATCTGACATACAGACCCCATTATATATGAGTCAGTTCCATAGTCCTAGATAGGAAGCCGTGCGGCGCCACTTTGTACTGTCACTTAAATTCAAAATTAGTGGGTTCATACAGAGGGGATGGTGATTATCTTAGGAGTTAGTATATTAGCTGAGGAGCCCATACTATGTAATTAAATTTTTAGGACCCACATATCCATAGATGATTGATGATCCCTTTTTAAGAATGTTTTAAATCATTTTATGATGTTGTATCACATTAACTCTGTGATATGTTTTTATGTATCTGTTCTTAGCAGTCTTAATAAGTGTCCTTAACAACACCAACAGTAAATTTTGGGTTTGTTTATTTATTATTTTTTATTCTGGAAGTGCAATTTAGTTTCGTAGTTGAGACTACGTATAGTGATCCTTTTATGTCCCAATTCTAATTTATAATAAGTGCCACATTGAGAATATAACAGGGTAATTTTTAGGTATGTTTTTTTACTTCCCCGTGTATCCATTTTTTTATTCAAAATTTTGATATTAAGATACATCCCCATAATCACTTTGATTCAAATTCCATATTTGGTTGTTATTGAATCATATTTTTCATATCCCACACACATTATATGTAATAACATTTATGCACTTTTATGTTAATCACGCACACAATATTGTTAAGATTCTGTATATATAGGTTATTATTATGTAATCATGTTATCACGCACGTTTTTGTTAAGATTCCGTATGTATGCGGTCATTGGGGTAGATCCAGAACTACGTGTGCATACATTTCCAAGCGTAACGTATTTTCGCATGCGTATGTTCTATACACTCCCCTAGGCACACCCCTTGAATGTACGTAATTCACCGAGTTCCGCTTCCCAAACCCTACCTTAACTTTTTTTGCGTAACAGCGTACGTCCGCTAACGGACGTATAGACTACGTGAACGTACGCCGCTTAGCACGCCCATACTGTAGACTTTACATACAAACCTCCACCTACTTCACGTAAAACGAACGTAAATTCGCTCCGATGCGTTGTTCTGGATCAGGCCCATTATATGTAAACTTTCTTTATACTCTAATCAGTAAAATAAGTTGTATGTCACCCCGTTTTACATATATAATATAATATCTATATTATGTACACCCTCTTATATTCCATGTCTATGTTTATGTAATGAGGTATGTCACAAAATTTCCTTCGATATATGTGGGTAGATTGTTTTATTTTTATTTGAGAAAGGAGTGACCTTCGAAACGCGTCAAGTGATCATCAGCTGTCAGGTGCGTTGCTGAGGAGTTCCGCCGCAGTACTGCAGGGCTTATTTTATCTAGAACACGTCGGACATTCATCTTCCCGGTTTTCTTCCTTCACCATCAAGCCGGCTCCCCGCTGCCCGTAGTGGAGACGTCCCTACGGTCAACTTGGATTGACTGTCACCGATACCTCTGCAGATCTGGGGTATGGAAAGTTCCTCTTGCCCACCCTAGGCTTGTTTTATTGTGTTATCCGATTTTAATTGTATCCAGTAAAAGTTGAGTGTATAAAATCACTTGGTTTTTGGTTGGGTCTTTGTTTTAGGAGGGGTATTTCTGCACTATATCTCGTTTATTTCACAATATAGTGAGTTCCCTGTTATGTGGTACACTGAATAGTCACCATAAATACATGCTTATTTAAGCTGTTCTCATTAACGGTTGCTATTTTTCCTTTTGTTTCCCTGCAATTAATATTTGGACTGTTTGGATTATACACGGAGGACTCAGTAATATATTCAGGACTATATGGATTTTTACTGCTTGCGTTATAGTAGTTTATTCTTATCTGGACTTATTCACTTTGTTATACTGTTGGTTATATTGTTGGTTTAATTATATAGGGCATATTTATTATAGTTTTTTTCACCAGCGCTGTTTCTCATCACCGTTCTTATATACTTTTTACATGCTTATGGTGCCTGTAAGGCATGTTCATATATGGTTAAGACTCTGTGGGTTATTGACAGATTTGGACGTAAAGAAATGATGACTAATTTTATGAGCTGCAATACTTCACAGGTGATTTATGTCCTCTTAAGTCCATGTGGATATCGCTATCGCTAAGACTTTTTTTAAATCCTTTTTTGTGATACATTAAGAATACTTTATTGCTTTGTTCTGTGAGATTAGATAGAATTCTAGAGATTGATTATTAAAAGAAAAATATTAGGTATTCAATATATATGTGTTATATTTCTCAATACTTAATGACAGATTTCTGAAAACAGAGTTGGCTGCGTGTCAGAAGAGCCTTGGAAGATATTCTCAGAAAGAAGTAAAACATCAACAAGATAAGAAACTAGACAATGCTTTTTATGTCACCAGTCACTTATACCAGAAGTATTTTGAAAACATATTATAATTTTTACATAATCGCACATTACACATTATTACGAATGTTTCTATATGATTATTAATCATGCCCAGCTTATTGTCACATACTCTTGTTGAACTATGTATAAATAAAGCTTGTTCAGAGGCTGTCCCTCAGAGCTGACCTGTATTCATCACGTTTGCGTATGTGTGCACTCACTCTCTGATTGACCAGAGACTACAGTGCCTACGACTACCAATGAAACTATGGAATATAGTAGTGGGATTCTACACTGTACATATAATTTTTTTTAATGGCAACTACATTGATATTATACTTGCAATGGATATTGATTATGAATTTCATATTATTCGGCTGTCTACATATAAATACCTTTCAAGTCAATTCAATTACTTGTGGTAAATGAGGCATTAAGGCCCAAAATTTATAATAAAGTGATAAATGACCTATGAACACTTCTCCTTTTAAGATATTGGTCTGGATCCAGATTTAATAAAGGTGCATAAGTGGGTTAAATGGACTGAAGGGCACATGCCCAGATGTTACATTAGTGTTACGAGCGTAACACTAACGTTACTACCATCATACAGAACTTAGTTCCTTACAATGGCATTTACATGGGATAGGGCTGTACTTGCCCTCTGCCTGCAAAGGTGGGCGGGGGGAAGTATGTAAATTTTACAGTGGAGGAGGTTTACCACACTTACGAGTGGATCAGCAGTCGGACAGACCGCTGATCTGCAAGTGTGAATTAAGGCTGCCTTATGACAGTGTAAGACATACTTGTTCCGAACGAGAGAGTGGAGTGACAGGGGGAGTTCACAGCCCTCTCTTGTTTGGACAGACAGACACCTGGATGCACAGAAATTGGCTTTGAGGGGCATGGGAGCTGAGAAATAGGACGATAATTTGAGGGAGAGTTTGGGTCTGAGCTTTGTTTTTCAATCACTGCATGATTGAATAAAGAGGGGAAGATACCAGTTTTAAGATATTGACTGACTTGTAAGTGTGCTGATCAAGAAAGCAGGTTGCAGAGTTGGAAGAGAAAAAAAGAGCAGATACTTCTTCTTCATTTGTGAGATGGAATGATGACATGGTGTCAGAGGATGGAGTAAGGGTTGGATATTATGTTGGTAGATGAGGAGTAGTAGGATAATTCCTGTCTTATCTTGTCAATCTTTTCCTTAAAGTACATTGCAAGATCTTGGGCATTGATGGAGGTTGGTGGATTGTGCACAAGAGGGTTCAGTAAGGAGTTATTATTATTATTGTTTATTTATAAGGAGCCACAAGGTGTCCACAGCGCCGTACAAAATACAACAAAATACAGTACAGGCATACAGGGTATGGATGGACAGCATAGTCCATATTAAATACAATATTAATATAAAAATATCACAAAAATACAATAAGCACAGAACGCAAGGCAAAATGTAAGATGTCAAGCTTGGAAGATCAGGGAGCAGGGTATAGAGTGCAGTGAGAGGTTGAGAGGGAGCCACCAGGTGGGGATGGGGTAAAAGTGAGTGGTGGAGAAAGGATCAACACTAGGACGGAGGGCCCTGCTCACATGAGCTAACACACTAAATGGGAGGGAAGAACTTACAGAAGACATAAGGAGGGGGAAGGAAGTAGACTGCTGGTGTGAGCGGAGGAGAGGGGGGAGGAAGAGAAGGGATAGCTGAAGGATACAGTGAGGATGTTAAGTGGAGAAGGGGTAGGCTAGCCTGAACTGGTGCATTTTGAGTGAATGCTTGAAGACCTGCAATGTTGGGAGAGTGTCTGACTGAAGAAGGGAGGTCATTCCAGTGCACAGGTGCAGCACGGGAGAAGTCCTGGATACGGGTGTGAGATGTGGTGATCAGTAAAGAGCTCAGACAGCGCTGGTTAGCAGAACGGAGAGGGTGGGAAGGGGTGTGCATGTTGATGAGGGAAGAGAGGTAGGGAGCAGTGGATGAGGAGATGGTCTTAAAGGTGAGGGTAAGGAGTTTAAAGAGAGGTCTGATGCGGACAGGAAGCCAGTGGAGGATTTGACATAAAGGAGAGGCCGAGGTAGAGCGGCATGAGAGGAAGATGAGCGTGGAAGCAGCATTGAGTATAGATTGTAGGGGGGCAAGACAGGTAAGCAGGAGACCTATGAGGAGGAGGTTACAGTAGTCGAGGCGTGATGAATGAGGGTTTTAGTAGCTTCATTGGTGAGGAAGGGAAGGATGCGTGCAATGTTACATAGGTAGAAATGACAAGAATGAGAGAGGGCACGGATGTGTGGTATAAAGAAAAGTGAGGAGTCAATTATGACACCTAGGTAGCGAACTTGAGGGGATGAGGAGACAGAGGTATCACCAATGGTTATTGTGATGGAGGGTGGGGAGGAAATCCTAGGGGGAAGAAAAACAATAATTTCCATTTTGTCCATATTCAGCTTGAGAAAGTGTTTGGCCATCCATGTGGATAGGGATGCAAGGCACTCGGAAATCTTAGACAGAAGAAAGGGGTTGAGGTTAGGGGAGGAAAGGTAAACTTGAGTGTCATCAGCGTAGAGGGGGTAGTTGAAACCAAAGGTGCTGATGAGTTTACCCAACGAGGAGGTGTAGAGGGAAAAGAGGAGTGGGCCAAGGACAGAGCCCTGGAGGACACCAACAGTGAGAGGAGGGGAGGATGAGCTAGGGGTGAAAACAGAGAAGGTGCAGTCAGAGAGATAGGAGGAAAACCCAGAGAGAGCAGTATCAGTGAGACCAAAAGAGCGGAGGGTTTGAAGCAGAAGAGGATGGTCAACAGTGTCAAAAGCAGCTGACAGATCAAGAAGGATGAGGATGGAGTAGTGGCCCTTGGATTTGGCAGATAACAGATCATTGGTCACTTTGGTAAGGGCAGTCTCGGTGGAATGGAGGGGCCAGAAACCAGATTGGAGGGGGTCCAGGAGAGAATTGTCAGTAGGGTGGCTTATGAGATGTTGGTAGACTAAGCGCTCAAGTAGTTTGTAGGCGAAGGGGAAATGGGATATAGGTTGGTAGCTGGAGGGGAATGTAGGGTCCAGATTAGGTTTTTTGAGAATGGGAGAGAAAAGGGCATGCTTAAAAGAGGAAGGAAAGATACCAGATGAGAGGGAAAGGTTGAAAAAGTGGGCTAGATGGGAGAAGGCAGTGGGAGAGAGGTGTTTGATAAGGTGTGAGGGAATAGGGTCCACAGGGCAGGTTGAGAGTGGTGAGGATATTAATATGGAGTTAATTTCATCACTTGTCGTAGGATGAAAAGAAGAAAACTCATAATGATTGCATAGAAGGGGGGGTGGAGAGTTGGGGAGAGAGAGGGAAGCAGGGTAGAGGAGATGTTATTTCTGATAGAGATCATTTTGGATGAGAAGTAGGAGGCAAAGTTGGAAGCAGAGATAGAAGGTGGGACGGAAGGCGTGGGTGGGGAGAGGAGAGTGTTAAAGGTGGCAAAGAGGCGACAGAGGTTGGATGCTTGGGAGATGATGAGAGATTTGAAGAAAATTTGCTTGGCTTGGGCAAGGGCAGAGCAGTAAGAGGAAAGGATGAATTTAAAGTGGAAGAAAACAGCAAAGGGAACAAGATTTACACCAGAGGCGCTCGGCAGTGCGGGAGCATTGTTTTAGGAAGCATGTGACCTGATAGTGCCATGGCTGGGGGTTAAAGCAGCAACGGGAGATGGAAAAAGGGCGACAAGCAGAGTCAGAGGAGGAGGGCAGAGGAGAGGGTGGTTTTGTAGAAGGAGGCGGCTTGATTGGGGCAGTAGAGAGATGTAACAGGGGAGAGGAGCTGGTCAAGGGAGGAGGAAAAGGCAGGGATGTCGAGGGTGCTGATGTTCTGTCTGGTGAGAATGCGTTTGGGTTTGGGGGGAGGGGAGGCAGGAGAGGAGAGAGAAAAGGAGAGGAGGTGCTGGTCATAGAGAGGAAAAGGAGAGATGAAGAAGTCAGTCAGAGTGCAGCGGTGGGTGAAGACTAGGTCAAGGGAATGGCCCTGTATGTGCCCTGTATGTGGTGGTCCATTGGGCCTGATCCTGAACTACGCCCGCCGTCGCTTGGACGGCGGGCATAAGCGTAAGATCGG
>WWET01004338.1:22565-41039 GCA_011038615.1 Limnodynastes dumerilii | reverse complement strand
ATTATAAATGGGGATGTTGAAGTCACCCAAGATAATAGAAGGGAGGTCAGAGGAGAGATAGTGGGTGAGCCAGGCAACAAAGTTTTCAAAGAACTGTGAACAAGGGCCTGGGGGCCGTTAAATGACTGCAACACGGAGGTCTAATGGGCGGAAAAGGCAGATGAGTGGACCTCAAAGGAAGAGAAGATGAAGGCCGGCTCAGGGGGGATATTGCGGAAAGTGCATGACGGAGACAGGAGCAGGCCGGCACCATGACGGTCGCCGGCTCTGGGAGAGTGGGAGAAAGAGAGACCTCCATAGGCCAGAGCAGTGGATGAGGTGGTGTCAGTGGGGAAGAGCTAGGAGGTTAAAGGAATTAGAGATGAACAGATCATGTGTGGCTGGGAGCTTGTTACAGATGGATCTTGTGTTCCAGAGAGCACAGGAGAAGGGGAGGGTGGGGAGAGTGGAAATGTGGATGCGGTTGGCAGGGTTGGATGAGCGTGGAGGGGGAAGTGTATTGGGGTGGGGGCGAGGGTGAGGGCAGGGGGTTAAGATGGGAATTAGACAGGGAGGGGGTGAGCGAGTTATAAAGGGTGCAAGGTTCAGAATAATGGAGCTACAAGTCATGATGTGGAGGGATGAATGAGGATGTCAAACAGAGAGGTCAAGGTGATAGATGTGGGGCGCATCTGGCCAGTGAGATATAGTGATGGGAAGTCAGTCAGAGTATAAATAGAATAGGAGTGGCAGGTAAATAAATATTCAAATATAGGAATAATACCATAATAACAATAATGAAAAGTTGAAAAGTCTGGATGTAAATATGTGGTTACAGCACTGGCTAAGATAGGTATAAGATAAATAGATAAGAGATAAGTTAAAGTAATGTGAATAAACTAGTAATAATATAATATAACAAAATAAAAATAATAATAATAATAGTTACATAGTTACATAGTTACATAATTGATGAGGTTGAAAAAAGACAACAGTCCATCAAATTCAACCTATTTTGTTATAGTGTTAATATTTGTGCATCTGTTTCTGTATTTTAACTCACCTGATTCTGTTTCAAACTCACTTATGTTTTCAAGCTGTTTCACTTAGAATGCAAGCTTCTACAATGAGCAAAAGTTAAATGTTAAATGTATGAAAGAGGCATTTGGGGTTAGAAGCCTCTTGTGATAAGTGTATGTATAAGTTAAAAAGTCATCAGGAGAGCGAGATTTGTACCAGCAATGTTTTGCTTTGTGAGAGAGTTTTTTAAGGTTTTGTGTGTCATTAGTGTGCCACGGCTGACACTGAAGTTGCCGTGGTACATGAGGGTTAGCTGGAGTGACTTGATCAAGGACAGTTTCTAGGGATTGCTTTAGGGTGATATACTGCAGCATCAGGAGAGTGGAAGTTAGAGACTTGAGATAAAAGTTGTTAAACATATTGAGAAAGTTGGTCAAACTTAATGGCATTATGATTTTTACGGGTGTGAGAAGCTATTGCAGAAATATAGGGCCGGATTCAGCACTTTTCGCAGAACTCCGGCCTCAATTGCATTGCGGCCGCAACTCTGAATCCGGCCCATAAAGCTTAGAGCTATAATTTTTGTGGGAAAATGTGCAGGTAATAAGGTAATGGTCCAAGAGAGGATGAGAAAAGTTTTTAAGTTTAGCGACTGAGCATAGTTTTGAGAATACAAGATCTATGCAAGATCCTGACTCCTAGTACCATTTACGAACAAGGTGGTGGTAGGGGAAGTATACAGCAAATATATATAGCTCTAAATTCCAGGCCAAAGGGCCTGATCCAGACCTATGCTCGTGTGCGTTTTTACAAAGGGCGTAATCATAAAAACGAGTGTTTGTACTTAAGGCGCATGCGCGGGGCAGATGTTACGCTCAGAAAATCTGAGTGTATGGGTGTTACACTCTGCAGGTTCATCTTAGCAGAGTGTGTATAGTCTCTGTGTCTTTTCTCCCCCAGCTGCAGGGTAATCAATCTCTGAAGGTGTGTCTGTCTGCCACAGCTGATTGGGGGAGTTACCCTTAAATAGCCTCTTGCTGGAACATTAATTGCCGGTCATAGCTTCCAGCTTCTAGCTTCTGTGTCTTGGTCTATCTGCCTGCTGTTGTTTCTCTGCCATTGAGCTTTTGTGCATGTGCTTCCTGACCCCTTCTATGTCTTCTCCATTGCCCAGCCTGCCCTATTCAGCCTGCCTCTTGTCCTCTTGCCTGATTGTTAGTGTAAGTAAGTGTTAGTGTTAGTGTCTCTTGGTTCTCAGCCTGTCTGTCTACTGATTACCATGTACTTCTTACCTCTGGCTCATAGAGTCTCTGCATCCTACTTTCCTCTATGGTACATAATGCTTGTTATTTCTATGCTAACCTCTAGCTCATAGAGTCTCTGCAATCCTACTTTCCTCTATGGTACATAGTGCCTGTTATTTCTATGCTTACCTCTGGCTCATGGAGTCTCTGCAATCCTACTTTCCTCTATGGTAGTAGTGCCTGTTATTTCTATGCTTACCTCTGGCTTATAGAGTCTCTGCAATCCTGTATTACCCTACGGTACATAGTACCAGCTCTGTCTATACTTACCTCCGGCACACTGTATCTCTGCAATCCTGCATTACCCTACGGTATATAGTACCAGCTCTTTCTGTATCTACCTACGGCACAGTGCCTTCCGTTTCCTTACAGTTACCCCTTCTCCGGTACATAGTACCGGCACTGTCTTGTCCTACGTTGTTTATGGTTTTAAGATTTGTACATTCTTGTTCCTGTGGGTTTTTTCCCTTGTCATTGGCTGATTGGTCTTAGTGGCTGTATTTTGTATTCTTTCTGCACTAGGGTGTCTTACAGACCCTTTCTACGCACAGGTACTCCAGGTGTAGCAACCTACTACTTGGGGCACAGCAAAACCCTTCCCCACCATCAGGGGCAATGGCGAAGACCACCCGATGGTAGAATTCGCATCCTGGTGCTACTGTGCGTCACACCCTAACATTGTGTTTTCCACCTGCTCCACCTCTGTTGGAATCTGTTACCCTGATATTTGTTTTATCCTGCCTGATATTTGTTTTGTTCACCCATGTATTACCTGGAAATTGTTACCTGCAATAAACCTCTTTCTTTCTTCTGCATTCCTTGTACCTAGCCGCAGGTATTCATAACAATGGGCCTTGATCGTAACAGCTTCGTATCAGTGCTCAAGGGGGAGTGTCTGCCATACGTCATCCGTAATTACGAACCAAGGGTGGGTTGAGGCATTTAAATCGTATAGTATGGGCGTGCTAAGTGTCATAACTACGCAATGAGCTTACAGATTCCCGCAGTTACGACCAGAAAAGTTAGGGTAGGGTTTGCTGGGCGTAAGAAAGCAAAACTAAGTCCGCCCAAGGGGAGTTCCTATGGGAGTGCATGGTAGGTACGCCGGCATAAAGACTCTACGCACATCAGCGTTTCATAAGCGTAGGTCTGGATCAGGCCCAAAGTCTCTATGCCTAAGTACTGCCTGAAAATACGGCCAAGAAACAGAATCAAACACCTTCTGGACAGCAAGGCAAAATAGCATTCCCGAGATGTTGGCAATAGAAACTATCTAAAAACCTAAATGAACAGTCACTTTAAAAGTCTCTCACTAGATAGTCCTAGGTTAACTAGTAAAATCTTCTTTAGGTCACATATAAAAATCCATATTCTCCCCCATGATGGGGGATGAAGAACATATATAAAAAAGAACAAAATATGCAAAGGTTATTTATTACCAAATACTTCAAATGTTATTTAATAAACAATAATGCAAAAATAAAAATGTAACTATTTCATATGCTCTTGATTAAAAAATAACATATATATTCAATTCATATAAAATAGGTCAACAATTACTGGCGCCGAATGCTGCTCCAACATAGAAACATAGAAACATAGAAAGTGATGGCAGATAAGAGCCACATGGCCCATCTAGTTTGGCCATTTGTTTATTGAAAACTATACTGACCCTAGACCCTATTTACCCTCAATTTGGTTTACAATTTAGGATACCCTTATATTTATCCCAAGCATGTTTAAATTGTTCTACTGTATTGGCCTCAACCACCTCAGATGGGAGAATATTCCACTTATCTATCACCCTTTCAGTGAAGTAATTTTTCCGCACATTTCCTTTGAATCTACCACCCTCCAGTTTATATTCATGCCCTCGTGTTCTATTACACCTTTTCTTTTGAAAAATGCTACCATCCTCTAGCCGGTCACAACCCTTGATGTATTTGAAAGCTGCTATCATGTCCCCCCTCTCCTTTCTCTGCTCCAAGCTATACATGTTTAGTTCCTCTTGCCTTTCTTGGTATGATTTGTTACAAAGGTCATGGACCATTTTAGTTGCTCTTCTTTGCACGGTCTCTAATGTATTTATGTCTTTCTGGAGATATGGCCTCCAGAACTGAATGCAGTATTCTAGGTGAGGGCGTACCAATGATTTATAAAGGGGCATCACTACTTCTCTCTTTCTGCTACTAATTCCTCTCTCTATGCAACCAAGCATCTGACTTGCCTTTTTCATTGCTTTGTTACATTGATTGGCTACCTTCAAGTTACTGGAAATAATGACTCCTAGATCCCTTTCCTCCTTGGTAGATTCTAATGTAATGCCATTAAGGAAATATTGAGCCTTTGGGTTTTTGTGCCCCAAGTGCATGATTTTGCATTTTATGGCATTAAACTGCAGTTGCCACACTCTTGACCAGTCCTTCAGTCTACCTAGATCATCCCTCATTTTCTGTAACCCACCTGGCTTGTCTACCCGGTTACATATCTTGGTGTCATCTGCAAAAAGGCATATTTTCCCCTCAATACCACAGGCAATATCACCTATAAAGATATAAAATAGCACTGGTCCAAGTACAGAACCCTGGGGTACTCCACTGGTTACCTTACCATCCCCAGAAGAGATTCCATTTACTACAACCATTTGTGTCTATCCGTGAACCAAGATTGTATCCATGCAACTAGCTTTAAGTCCAACCCTAAAGTTTCCAGCTTTGTATGTAAAGTGTACAGTATGGGTGTGCTAAGCGGCGTACGTTCACGTAGTCTATACGTCCGTTAGCGGTTACGGGGAAAAAAAGCTGGTACGGGAAAAAAAAGTTAAGGTAGGGTTTGGGAAGCGGAACTCAGTGAATTACGTACATTCAAGGGGTGTGCCTAGGGGAGTGTATAGAACATACGCGTGCGAAAATACGTTACGCGTGGAAGCGTATTGCACACGTAGTTCTGGATCTACCCCAAAATCTGTGCCACATAAATCAAGTGTATGATTGACATGGTGAAAGACGTGAGACGTTTCAGTTTATTCTCAACTGTCTTCAGGGACAAAATATATAACAAGCAAGGGCATAAAACACACATTATATATAGATAGATAGATAGATAGATAGATAGATAGATAGATTAGATAGATAGATAGATAGATAGATAGATAGATAGATAGATAGATAGATAGATAGATAGAGAACCTCCTAATAGCAAACCACCTCCCACCATGTAACCATGGGAATCTCCAGTGCAAAACAATAACACGTGTAACACCAAAACACAGAACACTGCACCGTAACACAAATCAAGTATGTCAGTTCAAATGTACGCCGATGCACTTAAGCTAACTGAGAGTCTGTAAACATGCGCAGCAGTGGCAACTAGGGCAAACCAACGGGAATAAACATTGCATAATCGGAACCTCCTCCACATTACAATAGGACATTGATGGATCATCAAAACTGTACAAACATGGAGGTCATATACACAGGGAAGGTATAATACCCCATAATCACACACGCAGATGTAATGGACCTAAAAACTAGGGAGGCAGCCAGACTAGTCCCACGTAAAGCATCACAACAGTAAATCTGGGATCAAAGGACAAAAAAGAGAGATCTGAACCACCCACAATAATGATGGAACATAAAAATAACAACCCCAAGGAGCTAACATAAGCAGGAAAAGCATGTTGTACACTGATCTCACACGCAGGTGTAAATAATCATAAGAGGACAACCGGATAAGTATAACACAGAGCCCCACAAAATATAATGCCCCAAACGTAGATGTGATGTGGTGGGATGTTATATATCATAGCTCTCGTCCCAGCCCTGGATACATCAGCAGAAAGATACCATCATGTATAAAGCAACAAAATGTACCATCATGAGTAAAGCAACAATCACATGCTATAAGAACACATGAAAATAAATACATCAAATCAGTATAGCTAGAGTTCACAAAAAGGGTGAAAAATGTAATTGTTCATTAAGACCTGTCGGAGATATAGTAATCAGTGTATCCAGGTCGACTCCATTTGTAACAATTTGAGGTCCCTGTCACCACCTCTCCTCATCTCCGGAACATGATTGATGAATTTATGCCTTAAAGTGGCAAGGGAATGTTTAAATTCAGCAAAGTGCCGAGCAACTGGCTGTTCGCTAACTCTGCCATCAATGGCTTGACGTATCGCAGTCCTATGCAAAGCCATGTGTTCACGAAACTGTCTGAAAGTTTTGCCTATATAATATAGGCCGTATGGGTAAACAATAATATAGATAACATAGGTAGAGGTGCATGTCAAATGATGTCGTATTTTAAATTTCTTATTGGTGTGAGGATGTTGGAAGATAGGGCCGGTATCCATATAGCGACACGTGATACAACTTGGGCATCTAAATCAGCCTAGTTTAAAAGTTGAAACCTTGTACTGAGTGATATCGGACTTAACCAAATAATCCCGGAGATTACGGCCTCTTCTGTATGCAGGCAACAGTCTGGTATGCTTTAAAGATGAAAGATCCTAGTCGGATGTAACCATAGGCCACAAACGTTTTGCAGTGGATTTCGTAAGGTTACTAGAAGTACTATAAGTTGTAACCCAAGGGATGATATCTTTCTTTTCTTGTTCTGTTTTAGGTTGTAAGGTAAGTTCTCTAGGAATACCTTGTAACCTCTCTTTAACCTTAAATAAGTGGGAATGTTCATATCCTCTATCTGAAAATTTCTTGATCATCCCATTCATGGCTGTGTCCCAGTTATCCATTGAGCTTGTGATCCGGTGTACTCTCAAAAGCTGGGAGAAAGGTAGACCTCGTATGAGTGCGAGTGGATGGTGAGAGGTGGGAAGTAATATATTGTTTTTATCTGTAACCTTATTAAAGATGTCGGTATTCAACTTACCCGACCCTTTTGAGATAGTGACGTCGAGGTAGTTGATAGTGGCACTCTAGCCGTAACTAATCATGATCTCCTGTCTTTAAAATAAAAGTCAGAGAATTTGTTACAGATATCTGCAGATATGTGATAAGCCATCTGCCACTTCCAAGGCTTCTCTGCTGGATGGTCCTAACTCTAATCTTAACTCTAAACTTTAGAGCCCCAACTTTGG
This sequence comes from Limnodynastes dumerilii, assembly GCA_011038615.1. Taxonomy (NCBI): domain Eukaryota; kingdom Metazoa; phylum Chordata; class Amphibia; order Anura; family Limnodynastidae; genus Limnodynastes; species Limnodynastes dumerilii. The sequence goes on along the minus strand of WWET01004338.1, from coordinate 33,635 downwards.
GTCACATTTCCAATATCTTTCTAAACCAAGAGCTCACCTCACATGGAGATTCCCAGGTATCCAAAACTGCCACTCTGAGACCGCACCCCCTCTCAGCTGCAATCCCAGACAGGCTCTAAAACACACATCCAAAATGGAGGTTCAAATGAGTTTATAAAGTAATATATATTGCAGGTGTTTAAGGCAAGGGGAGTTTGCACAAAAAAACAAAACATGGCCTGGTACTGTAGCCAATACTCAGTTACTAATCAGATCTCCTATCTTTAAAATAAAAGTCAGAGAATTAGTTACAGATATCTGCAGATATGTGATAAGCCATCTGCCACTTCCAAGGCTTCTCTGCTGGATGGTCCTAACTCTAATCTTAACTCTAAACTTTAGAGCCCCAACTTTGGGTCACATGTTTAATATCTTTCTAAACCAAGAGCTGGAGATTCCCAGGTCTCCAAAACTGCCACTCTTAGACCGCACCCATGTATATATATGTATATATTTTACAGAGATTCATTCACTCATCAGACAATAAAGGTGAAGTAAACAAGAATTTATTGAAAGTACACAATAAGATAAAGCACTTAAATACCCACACAATAATTAGAAGATAATACCCTCACCTGTAGTATCCAGCAGCCGGGAGAGACAAGCGCCATCCAAATGAGCGGGAGACAGTGTCGCGCAAGCACTGACGTCACCCGGTTGCCATGATGCTAGGATAACAAACGCGTCCCTTGACAGCTTGGAGTGTGTCCAGAGAGCGCAGCGTGCTTCCGAACTTCTAACAGCCTCAAGTCTGAGTCACGAAGCTGGAGACAAATAAAGAAAGAAAAAAAGAATAAAAAGTAAAACATGAGAAAACAACAATCGTGAGAGACAAAAAGTGACAATCTTGTTTCAGTAAATCACGATCTAGGTGGCAATCAATCGAATGGAACAAGCAAAAGTAAAAGTGGCACAATATTAAAGACAAATGTATTAATGGTGACACCAGAATAAGCAGTGTAGAACTGTTAAACCACAAACTGGATGATAGTCACATAAATCAAATAAACAATGATAAGGGAACACGTTTAACGAAAAACCAAAATAAGCAAGCACATGTTCAATACTATCACAAATGCCAAATAGGGCAATAGTTAATCAGAGGAAGCAACCCAGAGGCAGGGTCTCGTTCAGACCATGAGGGTGAACTGTTTGCAAAGTGTATATCTACTTAGATTCACATCTTAGGAGGGACTTGTCACAGTCGCCCCCCCCCCCCGGGGTGATGGATGGATACAGTCTATTATTTTGCAACGTAGATCAGAGAGTGCTTGTTTTGCATTCAAAAAGTGCAGATAAGGTATTTTTTACCCTTCCGTAGATGTAAGAAAAATTTTCTGGGATCAAGATGTCTACAAGTTGCGCAATTTAGGCATCTGTAGCTCCCGGTTGCTCTAGTCAAAAAGGTGGTAGGCGGAGACTTGTATATTGAAATGTCAGATTTGACAAGCATGTCTCTGATATTGCGGCCCTGCGTGTGACAGGGCATAACACGAGTATTCTGTAGAGCCAGTCAGTCTGTACAATTGGCCATAGTGCTCTAATGGCTTGGTTGACAAAGGTGAAATGCGGGAAAATTGGGTAACCCACGGGATCTGTACCTCAGGAGTTCCCGATTCTTTGGGAAGAAGAAGTTGTTCTCTGGGTATAGCCAATGCTTTATCTTTACGAGACCCTGCCTTTGGTTTGCTTCCTCTGAATAACTATTGCCCTATATGGCATATGTGATATTATTCAACATGTGCTTGCTTATTTTGGTTTTTCGTTAAACTTGTTCCCTTATCATGGTTTATTTGATTTATGTGGCTATCATCCAGTTTGTGGTTTAACACTTCTACTCTGCTTATTCTGGTGTCACCATTATTACATTTGTCTTTAATTGTTACAGCACCACTGTAATTACCTGGGGTGGAGAACCAGGGTGGCCGTAGGATAGAGGCGAACGAAGCTTGTCAAGGCGCAGAGTCTAACAGGACCTGGTTCTTCACTAGAGCCTCTGAAGGTGAGAAAATTCTGGGCTGCAGGTTTCACCGCAGGTCACGGCCCCTGGGGCAACGCCCGGGAGAGATAGAGAGAAATGCAGGATAAAGGCAGGATCAGTAGCGTCTGACCTGCGATGGACAACAGTAAACACAGAACAGAAACACTGAACCAGAAGGGGTTAACGGGACCAACAAGACAGACTGGGAGACTCACTCACACACTCAGACAGCGGGAACCCCCTGAGGGGTGACAAAGACAAGCACTCAGGAGAGATTGGGTAAATACAGTTAGGAATAAACAATAAGGAGGGAGAGTAGGTAGTGGCACACAAGGAACAGGGACTAGGCACTCGGCAGGAACAAGATGGGGCACTCAAGAAAGCAAAAAGCAAGCACAAAGCAGAGAAGGAGAAGAGGCAAGAGACGTAAGAAGCACGGGGCAGCAGACGCTTTAACCGGCAGGGTCAGCGTGTTCCCGTCCCTCTATTTACAGGGAGGCTGGCCAATCAGGTGGCAGAGACTGGACCAGCCTCCCTGGGCTAATTAGAGGGTGTCCCGACTCCTGTGCGACCGCCGGGAGCCAGGTAATGATTGTGCACCGCAGCGCGAGGAGAGAAAGTTTTCTGACTGTTTAGCAGCCAGAACCGCTGATCAGCAGCCAAGGGGAACTGGAGAGCAACATGTGCGGCAAGCACATGGCTAATTTGCATGCCGTCAAGCCCACGTGATGGCATGCAGGGAGAACGGGCAGACGCTGGCGCCGGAGGGAGCGAGGACAAGGTACTGGCTGGACCACGGCAGGTAACATTAATATTGTGTCATTTTTACTTTTGCGTGTTCCATTCGATTGATTGTCACCTAGATTGCGATTTACTGAAACAAGATTGTCTGTTTTTGTGTCTCTCACCATGCATATATTGTTTCCTCATGTTTTACTTTTTATTATTTTTTTTTCTTTATTTGTCTCCAGCTCCGGGACTCAGACTTAAGGCTGTCAGAAGTTTGGAAGCACGCTGCACTCTCTGGACGCACTCCAAGCTGTCAAGGGACGCGTTTGTTATCCTAGCGTCATGGCAACCGGGTGACGTCAGTGCTTGCGCAACGCTGTCTCCCGTTCATTCGGACGGCGCTTGTCTCTCCCGGCTGCTGGATTCTTCAGGTGAGGGTGTTATCTTCTCATTATTGTGTGGGTATTTAAGTGCTTTATCTTATTGTGTGAATTTGATCTGAGAAAAGAGGTTAGGGGGGGTCGTGGCCTGGACTTCAACCCGACCAGACGTGCTTCACTTCAGCTTCGGCATTTTTGGCTCCTATATCCCCAAACCAGCCACTTAAGCCCACAACAAATACCCCATAGTGTCCCTGGGGGTGTCCGGCTGACCTTTGGGAGGCGTTGTAGGACTGCGCCCGCTTCGGGATCCCCGCCGCGCCCTGGTCCGTGACTGCAGCCTGGTCCATGCGGAAGCCTGTCGGAGATTGCAACACTCCTGATGTCTGCTTGGATCCGCGGTGCTCCTGGCTGCCCATCCGGAACCCGACGAGTGAACCCCGCTACGCACCTTATAAGAAGCCAGGTGTGTTATACAGACCGCAGGCCCCGCTGCGATCCTCCCGCCCCATTCTCTTACATACCTCTGGTGTGGCTTGCTGGAGGAAGAGGCCCACTCACTGGGAGGACATTTTCTGGGCCTTGCATCCACTCCCTGGTCCTGGGTCAGCGGCTGGACGGTGGAGGCTTTCGGAGGTAGTGGGTTCCCGTGCACGCCAAACTGACGGCCGCCATCTTGATTACCACGAGGGCGACCTTACTGGAGCTTGGATCCCTGGATTGCTGCCCCATCGGTGGACTTTGTGATGCTGGAAGTGCCCCCTCTAAGCCCTGGTCTACACATACCCCTGGAAAACAACTTTGCTGGCCAGCTGTCTTTCCCCCTTGATGGTGGACAGGCTTTTATGTGGTGGACATTGTTATTAGCCTCCCTGTAGGCAACCAGCACCTGCCCTGGACATCACCCCCTGAAGTGGGCTCCCCCTAGCCACTGAAGTGGTACAGGTACTCTTGCCCTCTCAACCTGTAACCTCTTGGGCTCCCTGAATCTGTGTTCTGGGGTAACCCCCTTCCCCCCTCTGCAAATAGCTATACCAGTAACCTTCATAGTGGGTCCACAGGTGATAAAGCCATACCATAAGTGCAGCTTTTGAACTTTTTCTGTCCAGTTGCCTGTCTTACTGTTGCTGTATCTTGATTGTTTTCTGTCATACAAGGGCTCTCCCTGCTGGCTCAAGCAAACCCTGCACCCTGTTATACTGCCTTCTTAGCCTCTTCATTCATAATTTTATAGAGGCGAAAAAGTGTCATTATCAGGACTATATTACCAAAAAAATTGGTGTGCTCTCTCATGACATCCCCCACCCCCCATGGGGTGTGTTGCATTCTCTAATATGTGACTTTTTTGACAATCCATTATGTTGAAAGGGGAACAGACTTCCATCGGCTATTAATGAAGTAATAATCGCTCCACTTAACTCCCGTCACCAAGGAAGACCGTCACTTCTACAAAGGCTCAACTCCCTCAATCTGACCTCACACAATTTATTGCCCCCTGCCATCCTTCACCCCTGGTGCCGGAGTCCAGTATAATGTCTCAGCCACCTCAGCCATCAGTTACCCGGGGCACTGGCTCCAGTCAAACTTCCACTTCACCAGTGGTCTCCCATTTTGCATTCAATGAGATCCTTAAGAGTTTTGAATCACTCCCTACTAAACCGGACCTTCAAGATACTGAATCTCGTATTAAAGAAACTGTACAATCTCAACTGAATGCCATTTAAACAGATGTGTCACAATTGGGTGACAGAGTGGCGACTCTAGAGGCCTCTGGAGATGACCACACAACAATTTTCACCAAAATACAGGAAAGGATGGAGGTGCAAGATAGGGAAATGCGTGAGCTGTAACGTAGAGTTGAGGACCTCGACAATAGGGGCCATCGTAACAATCTGCGGATACGTGGCATCTCTGAGGAGGTTCCTTCTGACAGTGGACCAGATTTAGATGTAATAACGTTAGGTGATTTACGCACGCAAGGTGTGTAAATCACCTGACAACTGGAGGGCGCATGTGCCCTCCAGATGTTACGCTAGGATTACTATAGTAACCCTAGCGTAGCAACAATCGGACGGAACTAAAGCGGGCGGGGGGAAGCATGTAAAGTGTACAGTGTGGGAGGGGGCTCCCACACTGTAGCGGATCAGTGGTCGTACAGACCGATGATCCGCACGCCGCAGTTAAGGCAGGCTTATGGCAGCGTAAGCTGCCATAAAGCCTGCACGTGAGAGGGGAGTGACAGGGGGTGTGCACTCCCCTCTCGCTCGCATATATACAGGCACCCGCACGCACGGAAAGCGTGCGGGAGTCTGAATACGGTCCAGTACTATTGATGCTCTTATGAAGATTTTTAATGAGCTAACAGGTGCACATCCAGACAACACCATCCTCTTTGATCGGGCGCATAGAGCCCTCAAACCAAAGTCCCTCCAATCCGATAAGCCCAGAGACATCATTTGCCGCCTCTATTACCATCGTGACAAGGAGGAAATTACAGAAAAGGCCCGCTAATGCCCTAATCTGGAATTTAATGGTTCGCCCATCCAGATATTCCAAGACCTGTCGTGGCAGACTCTTCAACAACGACGGCTCCTTAAACCCCCTCACAGAGGAGCTCCGATTGCACAATATCAAATTTCGATGGGGTTTCCCCCTCAGCATCCAAGTGAATCACAACGGCAGAAATGCTGTGCTCCGGGATCCTGAGGGCTTAGCTTCTTTCTGTGACGACATTGGACTTCCAAAAATTGATCTTCCGGAATGGTGGAATGCATACGGTCCACTCCCCAGCCTTCCTTTACCTAGACTTGAGCAGTGGCACCAGCAAAAGCGTCAAAAGCGGAGAGCCAATAATCCAGAGATGAACCGTGCTCGAGTCAGGCCGCCACTTGAAAGTTCTACTCTAGGACATTCATAATTGGTCTGATAAATCTGAAACTTTGTTAGGTGACAAGGCTGCTCGGTGACCTACAAAGAGATTGCTGTTTCTTATACTGTATCCTGTATCCTATGACCTAGTCTCCTTAAGCTCTCTTAATCTATTGTGTCTTTAGCCACTTGTTAGCCTGGTAAAGATAAAAGTACATATATATATATGTTTTTCATGCTATATGAATAGCTAGTTGGAATTTCTCAGTACCCCTGTTACTTCCTCCGCTCTTACAAGTTAGTGCATGGTGTCCATACTTCATACCATGCCCTTTGATGCGGAATCTTTTTTCTGGGTCCTCAGTAACCTGGGATTTCTAATCCTCAATATGTATGTATTATTAATTGTTGAATGTATTGTGTGTTTTGTTTTTCTTCTCTCCCCTTCCCTTCCCTTCCTTCTATCCCCATTTAGCTAAGCCATGGTATCTACTGTCTAACTGGGAGGTGCTGAGGAGCTGCATCGGTGTCATAAGGCCTGGTCTTCTAATTCCAAACACAGATAAGTTCATGATTATATTGTTACGAACTCTCAGAACCGGGTGGTATAAGCACAGTACAAAATAACAGACAAGAGAGGAATCGGGTAACTCACCAGTATGTAGAGCCTGCGCCCACCTGGAGTATTCGCTAGAGCCCCTGATGGTGGGGATAGACTGGAGCTGATGAGGCTTCTTCAGGATACTAACTTTAGAGGATACCCGGAGTAGGAAATGGGACCAAGGGGGAATAGGATAAGAGAAGCGGGAAAGTGGGTGCAGCAGTAACAGAAGGGACTGTACTGAACAATACAGGTACACTTAACAAAAACAAGCAGTCAGGAGAGGAGATGGCAAATACAAAGCAGGGTAAACAGCAGGATAAGAAAACAGGCAATGGAACAAGATGATAACAGAGAGGAACTAGGCAGGTTAACAATGGGGCACTCAAGAACGCAATAGAACACCAGAGAAGAAAGAAGAGGCAAGAGAAAGTCAGAAGCACGGGCAGCAGACGCTATAACCGGCGCTGTGGAGGAGAACTGCCGCTCTATTTATAGGGAGGCTGGCCAATCAGAGGGCAGAGACTGGACCAGCCTCCCTGACCACAAAACAATGCGCCCCAGGGAGAGAGAACGAGCCAGGGCATGCAGGGAGACAGCGCGCCGCAAGGAGAGCGGGGAAAGCGTTCTGGTTGCCTAGCAACCAGAACGACAGCGTCGCAGCCAATGGGAGCCGGAGGCAGGAGAACAGGGCGGACGGCACATGGCTAATTAGCATGCCGTCCGCCCACGTGACCGCAGGGGGAAGCTGGCCGTGAAGGCAGGAAGAGGAGTGCCTGCCGGGGGAAGCGCTGCAGAAGGTAACAGCGTTACATGCCAGGCCTCTGGCATGTAACAGGACCCCCCCCCTTGATGAGGGGTTAGGATACCCCTAGGACTAGGCTTATCTGGGAATCTCCTATGGAATGCATTAAGAAGTCTTCTGGCATGGAGATTTCTGCTGGAGATCCATTCCCTTTCCTCAGGGCCATACCCCTTCCAGTGAACTAAATATTGAATCTGGCCCCGAAACTGTCTGGAGTCCAGAATCTCTTCAATCTCATATTCCTCTTGGCCCTGGACTTGTAGCGGAGGAGGTTTAGAGAAAGGACGACTGGAACGTTTTCTAAAATGGTTCAAAGGTTTGAGAAGGGAGGCGTGAAAAGTGGGCGGAATCCTTAAGGAACGAGGAAGTTTCAACTTGAAAGCAACAGGATTAATTTTCTCAATAATGGTGAATGGACCAATGAAGCGTGGCCCCAATTTTCTTGAGGGTTGACGAATATTGATGTTTTTGGTGGATAGCCAAACTTTATTGCCCACCCTGAACTTACACTTGCGCCGATGGCTATCCACTCTGGCCTTAGTCTGGAAAGCAGCCTGACGAAGGGAGAGATGTACCCTGGACCAAATGTTTCGCAGATTCCTGTAGAGATGTTGGACATCGGAGTGAATTCCCATATGGGTTTGGATGAGAGAGCAAGCACGAGGATGATAACCCAGGACACAGAAAAATGGGGAAATCTTTGTGGTGGAATGAGTGGCGTTGTTGTACGCAAATTCAGCCCAAGCCAAGTTTTGAACCCAGTTGTCTTGCAGTTTGGAAGCATAGCAACGGAGAAATTGCTCGAGTGATTGATTGACTCTCTCTGTTTGGCCATTGGACTGTGGATGATAGCCAGAGGAAAGGCTGATCTTGATCTTGAGTAGAGTACAAAAAGACCTCCAGAATCTGGCAACGAATTGGGAACCTCGATCCGAGACAATGTCCATGGGGACTCCATGGAGTCTGACAATTTGGGAGACGAAGATCTCAGCAAGCAACCTGGCCGATGGTAGACCATGCAGAGGGGTAAAATGGGCCATCTTGCTAAAGCGATCCACTACCACCCAAATGGTAGTGAAGCCTAGACATGGAGGTAAGTCAGTAATAAAGTCCATTGATATGTGTGTCCAGGGCCGCTTAGGAGACTGCAAAGGGTGGAGAAGACCAATGGGAGGAGTGCGAGGGGTTTTATTACAAGCACAAATGGTACAATTCCCAACAAATTCCTTGACATCACGAGACATGGTAGGCCACCAAACAGACCGGGAGAGAAGTTCCAGTGTCTTGGAAATACCGGGATGACCAGCAGACTTGCATTCATGGACCTCCATAAGAACAGCTCTTCTGAAACTTTCCGGGACAAACAGACGGTTGGCAGGAGTCTGTTCGGGAGCCTGAGTCTGGACACGAAGAAGTTGAGAGTGGAGATCTTGAGTGAAACCGGCAATGATGACATTAGGAGACACAATGGAGAGAGGAGGGGTGGTGGGAGGATGCTCCGGAAGAAAAGAACGAGATAATGCATCAGCCTTGGAGTTCAGTGAACCAGGACGAAATGAAATTATGAAGTTAAAGCGAGTGAAGAATAATGACCAGCGAGCCTGACGAGGAGATAAGCGTTTGGCAGACTCAATGTAGGCAAGATTCTTGTGATCGGTGAGGACCGTAATCTGATGTTGAGCGCCTTCCAGCCAATGTCTCCACTCCTCGAATGCCAACTTGATGGCCAGCAGTTCCCGATTACCCACATCATAGTTTCTCTCGGCAGAGGAGAATTTTTTTGAAAAGAAAGCACAAGGATGAAGTTTTCTATCAACGGGATCTTCTTGGGAAAGAACTGCTCCTGCTCCAACATCGGACGCATCTACTTCGATGATAAATGGAAGACTGGGATTGGGATGACGAAGCACAGGCGCGGAAGTAAAAGCCTTCTTCAGAGCAGAAAAGGAATCCCTCGCCTTCAAAGGCCAATTGCCAGGATCTGCCCCTTTCTTAGTTAGGTCTGAGATGGCAGAGATGAGTACTGAGTAACCTTGAATGAAGCGCCGGTAGAAATTCCCAAATCCCATGAAGCGTTGAATGGCCTTCAGGTTGGAGGGTTGAGTCCAATTCAAGATTGCACTGACCTTATCTGGATCCATGGAGAAACCCTCAGGGGTAATAACATAACCGAGGAAAGTAACTTTAGAAACCTCAAATAGACACTTTTCCAGTTTAGCAAAAAGAGAGTTCTCCCTGAGCTTGGTGAGTACTTGGCGTACATGACAGCGATGTTCCTCCAAGGATGATGAATAGATGAGAATGTCATCAATGTAAACAACCACGAATCTGTTGAGGAAGTCTCGTAAGACATCATTGATGAGGTCTTGGAAAACAGCAGGAGCGTTACAAAGACCGAAAGGCATGACGAGATACTCATAATGACCTGATTGAGTATTAAATGCCGTCTTCCACTCGTCACCCTCCCGAATCCGGATCAGGTTATAAGCACCTCTTAAGTCAATCTTGGTGTAGATGGTAGCCTCCTTGAGGTCGTCGAACAGGTCAGAAATGAGAGGAATGGGGTACGTGTACCGTACAGTGATTTTATTGAGAGCCCTGTAATCGATACAAGGTCTTAAGGAACCGTCCTTCTTCCCCACAAAGAAAAATCCTGCGCCAACCGGAGATTTGGAAGGACGAATAAATCCTTTCAGAAGGTTCTCTTGAGTGTATTCATTCATAGCTGCAGCCTCAGGACGAGATAAGGAGTAAAGTCTTCCCTTGGGAAGCTTGCTGTTCGGAATCAATTGAATGGCACAGTCATACGGGCGATGAGGTGGGAGAGAGTCAGCGTTGTTCTTGCTGAAAACGTCAATGAACTCGGCATACTGAGGCGGAAGACAGTTCTTGATAACAGCAACACCCCGCAAAGGAACCTTGAGACACGAAGAGCAGTGGTCCGCGTTCCAGCGGCTAATCTCGCCCTTGGCCCAGTCAATAATAGGGTTGTGTCTTTGGAGCCAAGGATGTCCTAAAATCACAGGAGCAGAGTGACAGTTAATGAGTAAGAACTCAATTTCCTCCACATGACAGATGCCCACGGTGAGGATAACTGGAGATGAAATCTTGGAGATGAACCCCCCCGAAAGGGGTTTGCCGTCGAGACCACAAGCAGAAATGGGGGGAGAGAGCTCATGAAAGGGTATTCCCAGAGAACGTGCCAGAGAGAAATCCAAGAAGTTTCCTGCAGCTCCACTGTCGACAAAAGCAGTAACCTCAAAGTCGAGACCTTCAAAAGAAACCTTGGCAGGAACAAGAAGTGAGTTTTTAGAAGAGATTAGATTTAAACCCAGATGGACCTCTTCCAAATCCACAGGGTTTAGGCGTTTCCCGAGGAGGGCTTTTTCTTCGGGCATTGATCCGCCATATGGGCCTCACCCCCACAGTAAAGACAAAGTCCTAGGGTGCGACGTCTATTCTTTTCCTGCCTGGTGAGGCGGTAAGTCCCAATTTGCATGGGCTCCTCTTCAGGTGATGATCTGAAAAAGGCAGAATCCAAAGAAGAGTGTGTGGACACTCCTCTCTCCAGACGTCTCTCCTTGAAGCGACGGTCAATCTTAATGGTAAGCAGCATAAGATCCTCCAACGACGTGGTAGTAGGATACTGCACTAGGGCATCCTTGAG
>WWET01004337.1:75294-98519 GCA_011038615.1 Limnodynastes dumerilii | reverse complement strand
AGGGGAGGGGTATATGGTGTGCTGTACTGTAGCTTTCCATAACGCCGGTGGGCGAAGGTCAATGTGTGACTTCCTCCACAGCTCCGGGAGCCCATCATGTATCCATAATCACTCATTTCAGGAATGCGATCACTGATTATAAATTAAAATACATCAGTCCAGTCCCATCTTGTTGCACAGTAGACCCCCAGTGTGCTTTCCATATTGCTGCTAATTACCTAACTATATATACCAAACACAGAGGCTAATGCTGCAGTTCAAAGGCACTTATCCTTGTCATAACTAGATATATTAGCGCCCACAGCAAGAAGGAAAAGTGCGCCCCCTATCCATCACCAGAAACCAGATTATCCTTAATCTATTACCAATGAGCAAGGGCACAGCATACCTCCCAACAGTCTCTCTTTTGCTGGGACAGTCCTGATTCGCGGCCTGGAAAAGGGGCAGGGCTTATAATAAATGGGTGGAGTTTTGACCAACTATGGTCATTTGTGGACAGAACTGGGAGGAGTTTGGATGGAACATGCGCATATTTTCTACGTGGTACATAAGCAGTTTACTTTGTAGCAGCAAATTCCCAGTCATGAGACCAGTCCCGCCACCCTGTACTGACCTGCGTCCATGCTGCCGAAATTGTTCCAGCTCATACACCGTATATGGGCGGTTGGATGTATGCGGCGGTAGCCCGGGAAGGTTTGGGATGGTTAAGATCTGCCTGTTCTCACAAAAGAGAAGAAGATGGTATTGCTGATGGTTATGTATTCTGCCAGTGACCTATGGACAGGGTGTCACATAACTGAAAGAGAGACTTACGGGCCTGGCACCATCATATCCAATGGGCGATCACAAGAGAGGCAGTTAAATCTGCTGATCAGCTGTCTGCGGGTAAATGGTGTAGAGACAGAACATTGTTATAGCCCCTCCATAGAATAATTAGTGGAGAGCTCAGTAGAGTGGGAATATCATCCACATTATTATTAGACATCACATTATGTGCTATGTCTAAGGCATGCCGTACGCTCCATCAATTATCGCTCACAGCAGAAAGTGACCTGATAAACCGGATGAATTTCCACTGAGGAAAGGACCCGATATCGGCGCCACTCACTTTTCCTGCTGTGACCCAAAATTCAAGCTGAAGAGGAAGGGCTGCTGAGACTGACAGGAGGCCCTTCATTGGCTGCATGAGCCTCCTGTCAATCCCAACACTGATTGGCAGCACAGGCCTCCTGTCAATCTTGGCACTGATTTGCTGCACAGGCCTCCTGTCACTTTCAGCACTGATTGACTGCACAAGCTTCCTGTCTGTCTCGGCCACACTATACCCATCTCTCTGACTCAACTCTCTTTCTCTGAGTCAGAGAAGTACAGAAACTCAAGCCAGGAGGTGGGGGTATAGGGTCCAAGAATTGGAAAAAGCCCACACACTATGTGATATGGGTAACATGGGTCCGATATATTTTATTATGTTCTAAGATTGTTTTATGAAAGTTAGCAAAAAAATTTACTCTACATTACAGTGATTATTAAACTAATAATTGGATGATCTGACCAATAATCTCTCCAGTGTATGGCCAGCTAAATTTATTTATTTTTTTGCTCAAGACAAATATAAAAAAATTATTAGAACTAATGGCTGAATGAATAGCAGGACAAATGCTTTATACTAGTTCTAACGGAGCACTAAATGCCCAGGAGGTTATAGTTGTACTATGCAAGCTCTTTTTTTCATTTTACATTTAGGTCCAATGTCTACTTGAAACATTGCAACCAGCCATCTATTGTCTGATATCCCTGACTAATTTCAGCTGTGAATGACAATGACAAAAAAATGACATTTCTGTTGGCTGGTGTCTAGTACAAACTGAACAATACATTGCACTTAAATGCAATGTAATTAAATTAGCTCTTGTGTGACTTGTTAACTCAAAGACAGTGCCCTCTACTGGCAGTATGTTGTTATTACGACTCCAGTCTTGCTGAACCAAATGTTCCACTGTGCAGTAAATATCACATGACTTCTGTGAGTCCTGGGCATTTTAGGGGAACTCCTGGTCTTGCAATTGGCATATTGCTAAAACTATAATCATTAATAGCGGTCTGCTAGTTCCCAGCATTTTATATATTGGCTTAACACTATCATATGACAGGTTGAGGTTATACAAACGGTCCTTGTAATATGTCATCTAGTTAGTAATTTATTTATTATTATGTTTATTAATAACATGTAATTTTTCCTTTGATGTACACTAGCCACATGCAGACCAACAGCATTTGTTTTCCATCCCCATCTCAGAGAGGTCTGGCGATCATTGCTGAGGAGGGCCTGCTCTCAGCCGCTGCAGCAGTTAAAGAGGTCAGCCAATAGCAAAGCCGCTTTCAGCTGTCCTGTATAACTGCTGCAACGGCTACTGAATGGGGAATTACTGGGAGCTGGAGCCATATAAATGGGGAATACTGGGGAGCTGGAGACGTATGATGGGCTACTGGGAGCTGGAGAGATATGATGGGAATACTGTGAGCTGGAGACACAGGATGGGGCTACTGGGAGCTGGAGAGACATGATGGGGAACACTGGGGAGGCTTTAGAGACATGATGGGGAATACTGGGGAGGCTGGAGACACATGATGGGGGATACTGGAGAGGCTGGAGACACATGATGGGGGATACTGTGAGCTGAAGACACATGATGGGGATACTGTGAGCTGGAGACACATGATGGGGATACTGTGAGCTGAAGACACATGATGGGGGATACTGTGAGCTGAAGACACATGATGGGGATACTGTGAGCTGGAGATACATGATGGGAATATTGGGGAGGCTGGAGACAAATAAATATGGAATTATTTTGAGATGGAGAAATAGTGAGACTTTTTATTTTTCTTGCAGTCGACACAATCTTAGACGCTGTTCTTTTTGGCCCAGTTGGGGTTTTGAGTTTGACATGCCTGGTGTACAGTGATAAGGGAAACCAAAGTAGTATTCAATGGAAGGCACTTTCTTATATGCTCCAAAAACCATATAAAAAAAGATCAGACTATCCAGTATTCAAATTGAAGTCAAACCTTATTTTCAAAGGATTCCAAAACCAATTTAAGTATAAATGAAAGAAAATGTATTGATGCCCATACAAGTATTCTCCAATACGCCACAAGATAAGGACAATGGGTCAGATTTACTAAACTGCAGAAAAAGGAAAAGTGGAGATGTTGCCCATAGCAACCAAACAGATTTTAGCTTATATTTTCTTGTATGTAATAGGAAAGTGAGAGCTAGAATCTGATTGGTTGCTATGGGCAACATCTTCATTTTTCCTTTTCCGCAGTTTAATAAATCTAGCCCAATGACTTTGTTTCTGGGCACCTCAGGCCAAATCAGAGGGATAGGTGTACAAATGTGGAGTGGGGCCGATACAGATAAAGCCATTGTTATCCTTTGGACATAAGTGAGCACTGGCATATCTTGGAGCTCTTGGGAACTCTATATAAGAGGTGCTATATAGTATTTATACTGATTTGCTATTTTTGATGTTGCTGCAGTGCTGTGTTTTTTATACAGATCACCCCCACCTCGTTGCTATTTGCACCCAGGGCTACTCACTTGCGGATCCCTGCAGCCTCATCGGACTCACAGTGTGGCGGGTGCTCCTTCAGCTGCTGGCGGATCTCTCTCCAGCGGTTCTCTAGCTTATTCTTAAAAGGGTCCAGCTCCATACGGTCCAGCTGCACGGGGGAATCAGACATAGATCTCTGTACAGGTGTCATGTGCTTGTGCCATATCCTGTATAAGCTTCCTATAGGATTGATATATAACAGAATGGGGGCTGGGATTGATGATGTCATTTAAAGCCAATCACTGCCTGAAGTCACACCCCTTGCATATCAATGCTGCGATCCTTTGTGTTACTAAGAATGGGACGGGGCTTGATGACACAAATTATGGACCGGATCCAGACCTCCATATGTTAGGCTATTTAGCCTCTTGCATAAGTAAGCCTAACTGTAACATCTGCACATGTGCGCACCAGAAGTTACATTGTGAATGCTCGCATTCCGGTGACTGTGGTCACGATGCGCTCTGATTGAGCTGCATGAATGCGTGGAACGGGAAAGTGGCCTATCATGTTATTGCTATTACATGCACACACACACAGATAGCAGGTGGCATGGTTTCTGAGGCTCCTGCTAGCACCTTATTAGGACCTCTGGCAGGGGAGCTGGATTACCCATGATTATTTGTGTCTTCTTATACGTGGGGTTGTTATTTACCGATTCACCTTCTAATAAGAGTAAAGTTAGAAACACAGAGCCTGATTCAGACTTAAGAAGGAAATTGAAATTTAGGACCTGATTCACACTTAAGAATTTTCTTAAAATAAGAACTTAAAGTCACTCCTGGGCAAAACCATGTTGATTGCAGGGTAGTCATATTTCATCAGTTGCAAACAGTACTAGTGTTGAGAGGTGATGTTTCCTATCCTAAGTCTAAATAACAGTGTGATAGTAAAGCTGGTCAGTATCTGTGTGCAGTAAGCAATTCAAAGATATATCCCTGCATGCAAAGAATACAGTTACCTTGACTCCCCCTGCAATCAACATGGTTTAGCCCAGGAGTAACTTTCCTCTCTTTTTTTCGAGCTCCTTCTTAAGTCTGAGTCAGGCTCACTCTCCTTTACATGTTTTCACCTTGACTATCTACACTCCCACGTATGGCACACCATATCATAGGACTGAGTATAGATTACTGGAGACAGCTGCACTTGAGTATTGGCATTTCCTCCTCATACTCACCTCTTGCTTCCCTTACCCACTATAAAGCTTTTCCTACCAGGGCTGCTCCAAAACCATAGGAAGTGAATGTCAGCTGGTGTGGTGGGGGCCTGCTCTCCTTCTAGACAACTTCACACTCAATGTTGCTGTACTTGGGGAACAGACATATTCGCTAGGGGCCAGATTCACACATAAGTGTATCTTACGAGAGCCATAGAGCGCCCTTAACTACCCGTGCGTATTTTCTCTCTTAAGGAGGGAAAACACACACGGAGGTTCCCCAGCCCCCCACCCACTATATGTGACTTACCCTGGAGGCGCCGTGGCATGCCACCTCTTACCTTAAAAACTACGTGCGGTCTTTAAAGACTGCATGTAGTTAATCTGCGTACGGGACCACTACATAAATTGCAGTCTATATGCGCAGTGTCCCTTTTCGCAAAAATCCGCACCAGGCATTGGGCCTATATTTTGTAGAGACCAGAAATTGGGATCTCCCATGACCACTGGGGAAAGAGAAATAGGCTAAAACGATCACACGGGTCACTTTCTGTTCCCTTAATCTCTAAGTGGTGGAGACACATTTCAGCCTTGTGCTACAATGGTATAGAGAGCCATCCTTTCCTCATAGACTCTCCCACCAATCCATAGTCAATCGAGCAAAGGGGATGTGGGTGGAGGACATTGTAGAAAGACGTTCTGGTTATTCAACTAGGGTAAAATATTCAAGTGTGGTTTGCAGGTACGATGGCCTTCATTTCAAAAGACCATCATACTACAGATGAATCCAGCTGCTGACAGTCTGCATTTTAGAAAGCAGCAGACATGAAGAGTCATCCGAAAGGTAAGTGTTAAACCCAAGCCTACCCTTACCCTTTCCTAACCCTAACCCATACTTTCCCGGAGCAATCAGATGATGTGTGTATATAGCAGACCTGCGATTACAACCCATGCAGGGGCACAGGAAATGTAATGTCATAGGCACGCGTTTCGCCATTGTGCTTGCCTGTGTCACTAAACACTTAGTAAGAGAAAATAATATGTTATGACTCACTTTCCTCTGCATTTCCAGGTTGATTCTCTCCAGTATCCGCTGCCAGTCCTGCTCCTGTCCGCTCACTCTGTCCAGCAAGTCCTGGATCATTCCGCTCAGCTGCTCAGTGGTGGTATCAAAACGCGTCCTGCTCACCTTACCTTCTAGTGCTTGCTTATCTGCTTTCTGACCAGTCAAGAGAATAAAAGATAGAAAGCATTGGATACATGTACAAGAGAGAAACAAGTAGATGAGGACACAAATAAATATGACACGCTCTCTAGATAGGCCCAGCTGCCATTAAACATGAATGCTACTTTTTTATTTAGTTAGGTAGCAGCATTATGTAGATCTAGTGTCCTGTTGGTTTTTAATGGTAATCTGAGGCATTATTATGATTAAAACATAAGGTTATAGTGAGCTGTTGGGTAATCAATGGGTTTATAAAATGTAATTTGTGGGTTTATAGGACCTGATAAAGACTACCGAGCGCAGCGCCAGTGGATCCGATACTGAATCTGCGCTGTGTGCAGCTTTCCATACAAGCACATGGGAGGCCCCTTCTCTCACTCGCATGGATTTCTGTCAGGTGACCCTTGGCTGGATCCAGACTTCCATGTTCTGATCGGAAAATGTGCACTTTATTGCGAGTTCAGTACGGATTTGGATCCGCAACATCCAGATATTCATACTGATTTCCCTACCAACGCGTTTCCGCTTTGCTAATGGCAGGCTGGTGTGAGCGCTAATGAGAGGGGGGAGGGGTTATAATTATACAATATAGACGTGCCCGAAGGTAGGGTTAACCCAACCGAACAATGGAAAGTGTGCCTTCCCTCGCGTCTAGATACTGGATCCGTAATGGTGATGTGCTCAGAGCTCCAAGTGCAGCACAAATGTCAGAGTTGATCCAGGCCCCACCTTAAGCTCTCCGATCTGTCCTTACTTAAAATGGGGTAGGATCAGAAGTCGGCTTGGGTGGCCTGCCTAGGGAACACCTATACTGTACAAGTAGAATACCTCCCCCCCCCGCTAATGCTGGACCTGCTATCCTCAACGCATCGGTTTGCAAATCAGTAAGGAAGTTTGGATTTTGAGTCTCCAGATTCGTACTGAACACACGGCTCGCGCACAGTCACAAAAAAAGAGCGTTTTCCAATCCTAACGATCAGAAAACGCCCCTTTTCGTAAATATGAATCCGATCCATGATAGTCACTCTTAGTGCTATAGGGCTGGATCCAGACTGAAGTAAGAGTTTGAACTTAGTTACTCCTGGGCTAAACCATGTTGATTGCAGGGGAGTCATATTTCATCTGTTGCAAACAGTATTAGAGATGAGAGGTGATGTTTCCTATTGCAAGTCTAAATAACAGTGTGATAGTAAAGCTGGTCAGTATCTGTGTGCAGTAAGCAATTCAAAGATATATCCCTGCATGCAAAGAATACAATTAACTTGACTCCCCCTGAAATCAACATGGTTTAGCCCAGGAGTAACTAAGTTCATGCACTTACTTAAATCTGGATCCAGCCCATAGTCATCAAGTAGCAGTATTAATATATTGGTGATGAAAGCAAACCTGCTGAGTGTTATGAATAGAATGTACTGTATATAGCAGTGATCCCAATAGGGACAATACTTAGTGGTCACACTCCCATCTGAAACTCTGGTTAACCCTCTTATGTCACATGTGGGCTTTATTTAGGAGTACATGTTTCTTGTATTGTCTTGTTAAAGTGTTGGAATAAAATAATGGTATTGAGGGTCTCTCAGAATATTCCCCTAATTTAGTTTGTACCCTGAGACAGTCATTGCCATTTTTATAGATACAGATCTGCGGCCTCCTGCTCCAGTACAGGGCCGCCATCAGGGGGGGGGGGCAACTGGGTCTATTTTCCCGGGTCAGCTGGACTTAACTGGGTTGAAAAATCCGGCTTATTGTAGGAGCGGTGATCTGACAGCGGTATCAGTGACTATGGTTTTCTGCCCAACTCCTGAAGCCATACTCCCAGCCAGGCAGCATCATACACAGGGGTCCGGAGTCACAGTGACGTTGTTCTCGTCTTACGTGCGTTGTTTTAAGAATAGAGCTACTACGAATGCGTACTGGCTTATTTACACTATCTACCATTTCTGTACGTAGATTGCGTAAGCGCAGTCTTTAGACGTACAGAAATGGAACGTAGATGGCATAAATAAGATACTACACATGCGTAGTAGCTCAATTCTTAAAACAACGTATGTAAGACGAAAACTACGGAACTGTGACCCCGGACCGGAGTCTGTATCTGAAGTTGAGGTAATAAGGGTCGCAAATGAAAAGCAGCTTGGATTGGGGCAGCCTCCGGATCCATATTAGATTTTATTGTCACTGTTTGTTACAATGCAACAGAGAAATAGTCGTTTGGCCACTGTTGGGCATTAAATGTTTTGAAATATGCGGTTTTAGCAAAAGTATGACAGGACCCAGAACAACCCTGCGCTCACCACATCTATCTCCAGCTCAATGTGTTCCTTATCAGCTTTCCTCTTCTCCAGTTTCTCCAGAGACTGGTACAAGATCTGCCGGGGAAGAGGGCAATGCATGAGGAACACATAACCAGGGACCCAGATAAAGGTAAGACAGGGATGAGGGGACGCGAAAGACATAAGAGATACAGGAAGAGAGCAGAATAGAGCTGGATGGAAGCAACAAGGAAAAGGGTGCGGTCTGCCGCTCTGATGGGGCCGTCTCCACGGATTCGTTTATAAAAGTACGCAATTATACGCAGGCACGTAGCAAGGAAACACCCACGACACCCACAACACCCACGACACTCCCCTCTCCCGTAACTTACGTAAATAACGTTACTACGCATGCGCAGTTAAAACAAACCAAAAATGCAACTCCACGTGAACACGGATCTGTGAATACGGCCCATGATCTGTATATCGAAAGATCACTTTACGTAAATCAGCATCGTTCCCACGACTGCTGTGTGTGTGAAGAGTTCAACAGAGAGGTATTGTTTTCTTCATCCTAGCCCCAACCATCCCCTTCCCACAACCTAGCCTTAACCCTCTCTCAACCTAACCTAACCTAAGCTTCCTTTTCCTGCAGCCTAACCTTAACACTCCCCTAACCCTAAACATTCTCCTCCCGCAGCCTAACCTTAACACTCCCCTAACCCTAAACATCCTCCTCCCACAGCCTAACCTTAACACTCCCCTAACCCTAAACATCCTCCTCCCACAGCCTAACCTTAACACTTCCCTAACCCTAAACATCCTCCTCCCATAGCCTAACCATAACACTTCCCTAACCCTAAACACCCTCATCCCGCAGCCTAACCTTAACACTCCCCTAACCCTAAACATCTTCATCCTGCAGCCTTACATTAACTCTCCCCTCTCTGCTGCCTAACCGTTACCATCCCTTGGGTACCCTGTTGAAATAAGAACATTTGACATTGTTCCCGTTCCGATATATAAATATTCTTTATACAGTCGGGATTAAACGGTCACCTGTATCAGTGTTGAAAAAATGGGATTGATGGCGACATCTCCGTCCCCTCTGTCTGAATTGCTCTCCTTGGCCAATAACATCACATAGACATGAGATAATCGCCTTCATCAAAGGATGCACACAACACAATGAAATCCTCCTAACAGGTTCACCTCAACCACATGTAAAGCCCCCCTGGAGTGTGAGGAGGGGGTGGAAAATCTGCATTTAATACACAACAGACAGTGAAATGTCTAGTTATCCTACCCATCCTCATCCTGCAGCCTAACCCTAAACCTACCCATCCTCATCCTGCAGCCTAATCCTAACCCTAACCATCCTCATCCTCCAGCCTAACCCTAACACTCCCCTAACCCTAAACACCCTCATCCCGCAGCCTAACCTTAACACTCCCCTAACCCTAACCATCCTCATCCTACAGCCTAACCTTAATACTCCCCTAACCCTAAACACCCTCATCCCGCAGACTAACCTTAACACTTCCCTAACCCTAAACATCCTCATCCCGCAGCCTAACCTTAACACTTCCCTAACCCTAAACATCCTCATCCTGCAGCCTAACCTTAACACACCCCTAACCCTAAACATCCTCCTCCCGCAGCCTAACCTTAACACCCCCTCTAATTCTATCCACACCTGTCCTGTAGCTTAAACTTAACTATTCCATCTCCATAGCCTAACCCTAACTATCCCCTTCCCACAGCCTAACATTTACGCTCCCCCTAACCATAGTCATCCCTGTCCTGTTGCTTAACCTTAACTCTCCCTATCTCCACAGCCTAACCTTAACCCTTCACTTGCCATAGCCTAACCCTAACCATCCCCTTACTGCAGCCTAATCTTAACCCTCCCCTCTCCGCAGCCTAAATCTAATCGTCCCTGTTCCGCAGCCTAACTCTAACCCTACCCTCTCCACAGCCTAACCCTACCCATCCCCCTCTAGCAGTCTAACTTAACAGCGTTGAGAAAAGACACATTGTCAATATAGGAACATTGGACATTGTACCCGTTCCGGTATAACGGATAATATAACCACTGCCATTGTTAATGGGGATGAAGCAGATAAGAAAAACGTGAGCGATTGCTGAAATGTATCCGGCCTCCCTCACCTCAATGTGTGCCTGCTTCTGCTCCTGATCCTGGATTAATGATCCCGCGGTCTGGTTCAGCCGCGCACATTCCTCCTGCAGCTGCACGATTGTGTACTGGAGAGGATGGAGGCGCTTCCCGTCCTGAGAGAGCAAAGTGAAGGCTTCATTGCGGATAACATAGGAAGATATAAATTGTGTCTTCAGGAAAATATGGTTTTAGATGGTCAGAAATGAAAATAAAATGATCAATCCCCAAAGACAAAATATAAAGCGCTGTTCTGGAGGAATTCAACACCCAGAGTGGCCACAAGTGTCAGTGCTGGTTGTCGGGTCTCAGTGGGCACAGTTTGGGGTATAGATATGGGTGTAGTAATGTCCTGACCTGTTGTAGGTGACGCGATGTATCGTTCAGAGGCAGCTCCATGTAACCCGAATTCTCCTGCTGATCACGCAGTGTCGTCAGCTCCTTCTCTAGGTTGTGAATGGACGCTCTTAGGGACAGAGAAATGAGCATCAGATAACACTGAGGACGAACAATGTTGTGAACCGGCTTTACTTAGTCTCCTAATTCTCTATTGGTGGCCTTTCCAACCGCTATCTAACTGTATTATGTTCTTAATGTTCCTATTAACACCGAAATCTTAATGACACTTGTTATAATAATGAACATGTAGGCCCTGATTCACACTTAAGTAATTGTGAGGACTTCTGTACATTACGCAGGGCAGGTGGCATGAAAATGGTGCCGCACAGACGCACTACCTCTGTTTCCATAACGAGTGCAGCCGACCAATCCTGGGCTCCGTACAGACCATGCTGCCTGCCTCCCATGTGTAGGAGATACATATAGAGGGTGGGATAATACATGCAAATCGTGCAGTAAGGGCTTTCCTAAGACAATTCAGTATCCCGCACGGAAGGGTTTCCATGCGGAATACTTAGGGTAGGATTCATTATCCACATGTAGCAGAGCGGGGGGAGTGAATCACAAAATCCGTACGACAGACTCTGCAGCTACAGCATGGAAGCCTTTCCCAAACGTGAATCCGGTCCGCAGTGCAGACAAGAAGATCAAGGGCGGAACTACCATTGGTACAACAGGTGCAACGGCATCGGGGCCTATGCTGATACAAGGGCCCACAGCCATCATCACTGCACCGCCGAAGCTCCCCGCCGGGTTACCTGGGGTATCATCAGGGCCAAAGCTTATTTTTTGCACAACTCGCTAGTTCCGCCTCTGAAGAAGATGTAAACATTACAGTTCAATACAAAACAAGATTAAAGTGTAAAACTTTTTGGAGAATATGACGTCAAAACTTTACATGACATCGGCCGGATCCACAATGACGCTGGGACTTTCCGATCTCTATGGACTGTATTCCCACTTAAGAGTTCCATAGGGCTCTCTTAATTAACCATGGGTAGAAAGCCTCTCCCTGCCCTCCCCGGCTAATCTAAATCCCTCCCCCTCCCACTTCTAGGTCCACCCTGAGGCGGCATTAGCACACCTCCTTCTGCCTAAACTACTCCGTGCGATCTCTAAAGAACTGGCACGTAGATTGCGTAAATGGCCTAATAAGCATGCAGAGTAGGTCATTTCAGGAAATTCCGCACTTAAAGAGTGTGAATCAGGTCCTATAGGTCGAGGTGTTCTCCCCGGAACTAGCCTCTATGACGAATCACACCACCACTCCTATATGTTATTGTATTTATGAAGGGCCTTTCTCCGAGTGTACTAATACCGCTATTTTTCTCATATCTTAATACCTAGATCAGGCAAAGGGAACCTGCGGCACACTAGGGGCCAGATTTACTAAGCTGAGGGTTTGAAAAAGTGGAGATGTTGTCCATAGCATCCAATCAGATTCTAGCTGACATTCTCAAGTATGTAATTGGAAAGTGAGAGCTAGAATCTGATTGGTTGCTATGGGCAACATCTCCATTTTTACAAACCCGCAGCTTAGTAAATCTGGCACTAGGTGTTGTAAAACAACAAGTCCCATAATACTTTACCAGTCATCAGCTATGGCTGTGCTGGAGAATCTTACCTACATCCTCCTGGTCTCATCTCTCACCTGAGGTTACCAATCTCACTGGTGTTCTCCAATGTCTGGTCTATAGCCTGGGAACTGTGACTCGCTCTGTCCTCTCTCAGGTCTTCAACGTCTCTATACAGGAAGTTCAACTTCTCCTGCAGGTCAGGAAGATTCTTGATGTAGTCAACTGGAAGGAGAGCATGTCAATGTAATATCATTTTATTAGGTAGGCAGCCAGGCTTAGCTCTACCACCAGACGCCATTAGGCGGCTGCCTTGGGCGCTGGGCCTGGGGGTTGCCAGTGGCACAGAGGAGCAGGCAGACAATAGAAGACAAGGCTGGCACAGCAGAGTTATGCACAGCAGAGAAGGCACTACTGCTATGTTACTGCATTGTGATGGCTGTATATATATATACACACACACACACTCCCACACATGGGGGGGGGGTATTGGAGGTTGGTTGATCTTCGCCGAGGTTGGCGAATGACCCGTATGGGCCATTCACATATGTGTCACGTAAATCCTGCCAATTTTACATAAGTCCAAAATACGTGTGAAATACGCTATGTAGGCGGGGGTTTGTATTTAAAGTGTACGGTATGGGCGTGCTTAGCTGCGTAAATGCGTGTTGCACATACGCACGTGAGCGGATCACACACTGAATCAAAGAGAACTGTGTTTTGGAAACAAACTATTGAGCATCAGCGAGGAAAAGTACCACGGTGTATGGACAATTTTCAGTACACGCTCCCACACTTTATTGCAGCAATAACCCGTATACTGTATTATTATATTTGATCATACATACAGGTCTCATACTTAAAGGTCATAATATTAATTAAATATTAATTAAAATTAAAATATAAACTAATTTATAAGGGATTTGGCCCCTATAAAATAGCGCAGCAAAGTCCAGTATCCCGTGGAGGATACTAGAGTTACCCATTTTGTAAATCAGTGTTACAATGCAATCTAAGCCTGAATAGCTTGGATTCATTTATAGGAGTTATGTCAAACAATTCTTATCAGATTTTTTATTGACTAAATAATGTAAGAGAATAGATGTCCCTCACTGCAGAATGTTAAAGTTATTGGACTCAGAAATATTTGTGTGGATAAAATCTTGGTTCCAGGATGAACAACAGGGGGTTGTAATATATAGGGCTCTATTTAAAAACTTTGGATCATATTCACAACTAAGAGTAAGTTAGGTGAAGACAGATCAGCATCTAACTCACCCGTCCTTCCTCTCACCCGCCCCCCCATTTTTAAGTACCTTATTGCACTTAAGAGTGCCATAGAGCTACCTTAACTAACCAAGTGTAGTTTTCTTCTTAAGAAAGAAACTACGCATGAACAATGCCTCTCCTCCCTGAGGTGGCATAAACACGCCTCCTTCTTACTAAACTACTCCGTGCGGACTTTAAAGACCGCACAGCGGCAATCTACGCACCTAACTGGTACATACATTGCGTAACTGACCTACTGCGCATGTGTAATAGGTCATTTCATAGGAATACGCACCTAACTGGTACATACCTTGCGGAAATGACCTACTGCGCATGTGTAATAGGTCATATCATAGGAATACGCACCTAAGAAGCAGGGTGTGCATTCAGCCCTAAGATCTTAAATTCCCCCTACAAAGTAATTGTCTGAAGTACAGTATTTAACACCAATAAACATGACAAAAATCTATTATAAAATAGCAATAATCAATAAAATTTGTAGCCTTCAGTCTCACATGTGAAAGGGATAATACGGGATCACCATATCACCAATATCACCATACTTGTTGCATAGAGATTATAATAATTCCCATGCTCACAGTCCATTTGAAAATCCAAATGAACTAAGGATTATAACAATCAGCATGTTAAAGATCACTTTAGAAGGTTTGCACTAATTGTACAACAAATTAATGTAAGAAAAATGGAAATAAGCTAAAATTGTGAACTGTAATTATTAAATAACATTGGACAGATCCAGAGTATGAAAATAATAGAAAATCGGGTGTAAATTTCTGGGAAAAACCATGTTGAATTGCAGGAGAGGCAAATAGTATCTGTTGCCAATGGTATTAGAGTTGAGAGGTGATGTTTACTACCCCAAGTCTAAATAAGTTGTAAAAGATCTATTGGGTTAGAGGTGCAGGAGCACTTCAGAACTTCCAGAGTCCTACCAAAGAGCTCTGCTATGAGTGTAAAGGCCCTGGAAGAGTGTGGTGCGTAATCACTGTGTAGTTCACACTGTCTGCAGAGCCCTTCAGTCTTGTGAAAAACCGGCAATGGTTCCTGGGGTTGTGGATGGAGGAGAGTAGGACGGGCTTCATCCACCTGACCTATTCCGGGTGTCCAGTCAACCAGCCTGTAGCTAGGTAATGAAGGTGGCACCTGTGTAAGGCTGTGAGTCTATGATATGAAGGAAGAGAGGCAAGAAGGCCTCTAGACCAGGCTTGGCCAACCTGTGGCTGGCTCTCCAGGTGTTGTGAAACCATGAGTCATTTTGACTCCCCCTGAAAATTTAACATGGTTTTGCCCGGGTGTTATGATCTGCCTTTAAAAAGCGGCACATGGGAGGTTTGACAGGTAAAGGTAAACAGTTCAAATCTTTCTCACACTTCCATATATTACAGTTGTTCCAATTAATGAAAACAATACAATATAAAAACAAAAATAAATGACATTAGAAGCAATATATTGCGAGTCCCCACTGTAAGGGCTGTCATTACGAAGTAGGGACAGCCGAAAGCTGCTTTTCGGTTGTCTCTATTTTGAATGACAGCAGTATTAGATTTTTTTAATGAATTAATAAGTATGCGATTCACAAACTCACCCAATCATTTTCGGAAGTGCCACTGTCGGACCAATGGAGAGGTGAGTAACCCTCTCCGGGGAGATAGGGTTATGCTGCGGGTAGGGGGAAGACTTATGGTTAGGGTAAGGGAGTGAGTTGGGGATAGAATACTTACTTAGCTTTTGGAGATCGATTGCTATTCCTCATCAAAATAGGGCAGATCGCAACGAGCATCCACACTGGTTTATCAGAGTCCGGGCAAATTTATCAGGTAAATTTCCACTTGTGTTCCTCTTATTCTCAAACTCATACTAATTAAAGAAACCTTCTCTGCCAATGAGGAACCAGTATGACAGATCAGTCTACAACAGAGCCACCGTCAGAAATCGTGGGGTGCAGTGACATCACATAGGGGGCAGGGCACTACAGACAGCGGGCCGGTGTGCAGGGGAGTTCTTCACTATGTATTGTCCCACTAATGAACAGCTCTCAGCAGCAAGTATCGATGGTAGGATACCTGCTGTTGCAGAGCAATGGTAAGTATTGGTGGGCCCCCATCAGCTCCAAGACCAAGACTATAGTCCCAGCTGTTCCCCCCTGATGGTGGCCTTGCTCTACAATGTTGATTTAATCATTAAAGAACTATAGATGTTTCATTCAACTGGGATTTCCATTGCGCGTAGCCATTACAAAACATGGTCATCATTTCCAGTTTGTCTGTCCTCATACTTACTTCCTTCCTTGAGTTCAGATCGGTCAACCTTGTCTCTCTCCAGTGCCTCCACCCTTGTTAAAAGCATTGAGCACTTCTCAGACAGAGTTCCAATGTTGTTCAGAGCCATCACTGTGTCTGCATATCGCTGTGAGGCCACTGTAGTAAGTGGCAACCAAGATGGTGAGGTGCGTGAGGTCCTCAAGATATTATGAACGTCAGGGTGGCTGAGAGAGGAAGATGATCTTGTGGTATCCTCCTGGATACTGTGGTGTAAGGGTGAAGAAGGGTGAAGCAGACCATTCTGCAGTACTGTTTGCTGGGATTCAGTATCAGAAGTATTAGAAGATGGATGACCACCACCTCTAGGTGACCCAGGTGGATGAGTAGATTGTAAACTAGCATCATGTAGGGTGGTTGCAGTGTCCTGAGGTAGAGGACCCCCTGGATGAGTAGGGCTTTTGTCTCTTTCCAGTTGCTTAACTTGAGTAGTCATTGATGTGTGGGTCTCGCCTTCTAGAGCAGTAACTGAGTTACGTCCTTCTCTCTGGTCATCACCAGCTGTAGAGTGCCCTGGAGTCATTAGAGTTTTGGATATAGATGTGGAAAAGTTGTGTCCATCAGTCTGAGTGACCTCAGTAACAGGTCCAGCTGCTTGGACGGGCAAGGTGGTATCAGAGGTCATGGGTGTAATGCCAGGCCCACTGGGTAGAACAGCTTGGCAATCCTGCTGCTGAGAGAACAATATGTCACATATTTTCTGAAAGGAGAATTATATAATGGTTTTATTTAATGCCAGACCTGGAAAAGTCATATCCAATCAGCGTATTATAGAAACAATAGGTTAATGAGGTATAATGGATAATTTTTACACACTTATGTCTGCAATTATAATTTTGTATTAGTGCTTCACTGGAGCTTTGGGTAGCTACCTATTACTAATAACCGCCTCATCCGTCAGTCACCCTTTTAGGGTGGCTTTCATTTCCAAACAGGTGTATCACCCGTCCCAACCAATAAACTGTTTGTTTTTATCTGTGTAGTAAAAAAAAGCATCTGATTAGCTGATTGGTTCAGTGCAAATATTGGGCCAATAGTATTTCCTGCCCTGACAGAACCAATTAATAAGCAGTAACTATTTATTAAGTTCATTCTGTCCTCAAATAAACATGTTTATGGGAAGACCCTCTCCACACCCAGGTAACAAAACAGGAGTACAAATGTCTAACTCCATAAATACTATTCTGTGAATCTTGCCTAAGACCCTCAGGATTCAGTCAATCTGTGAGCTAAATCCAGGAAGGAGTGTAATCACAGCACCTGACTAAATAAATGTCCCTTAGCTCCTGTTTTATAATGTTAGGGGGGAAAATGAATGTGACATTGTACACCACTGCCGGTAGCTCCAAGGATTAAATGACAACATTACAACCCTACTGGTTACTTACCGGGCGTTTCACTAAAGCCTCACGTAAAACCTCCCAATGCACCATATTGTTCAGTTCTTCAGAATTGGGAAACTTTGCCAACTTGTCCTCCAGATCCTTCTACAATAACACACAGGAGAGCGAGTACATTTACTACCTGTCATTAACTTAGAAATGGCTATATTTCATAACTGTGCACCATGCTACTACAAAGACTCCCTCTATGTGTAATAAGAACACATGATGATATTGGGGTAGATCCAGAACTACGTGTGTGCGTACGTATTTTCGCGGTGCGTATTTTCGTACACGTAAGGTCGCTACACTCCCCACGGCACACCCCTTGCACGGACGTATTTTCACAAATTACGCGACCCAAACCCTACCTTAACTTTTCCAAACGTAACAGCATACGTCCGCTAACGGACGTACTGACTACGCGAACGTACGCAGCTTAGCACGCCCATACTGTACACTTTAAATACCACCCCCCGCCTACTTCACGTAAAACGCACGTATTGTTCACTAACGTAAATTTGGCACGCCCCCACACGTAAGTATTTACGTTTGAAATACGTGAATCACCCATACGTTCTAAAATACGCTACGTGAATGTGCGTATTTTCTGTGGTGCGCATGCGCAGTGCGTACAAATCTGCGAATTTACGTCTCAGCCACACGTAAATTCGCGGAAATGCGTAGTTCAGGATCTGCCCCATTATCTGTAATAAGAACACATGATGATATTGGACCTGATCCAGAACTACGCCTCGGAGCGAATTTACGCGTGGCAGAGACGTAAAATCGCTGTTTTGTACGCACTGCGCATGCGCACCATAGAAAATACGCACACTAACGTAGCGTAATTGTGAACGTATGGGCCATTCACGTATGTGTCACGTAAATACTTACGTGTGGGCGTGCCAATTTTACGTTAGTCCAAATTACGTCTGAAATACGTGAAGTAGGCGGGGGGTGGTATTTAAAGTGTACAGTGTGGGCGTGTTTAGCTGCGTAAATTTGTTCAGCCCATACGTATGTGTGCGTACGACTGCGGTTACGTTGAAAAAAGTTAAGGTAGGGTTTGGAAAGCGTATCTTGACAAAATACGTCCGTGCAAGGGGTGTGCCGAGGGGAGTGTAACGAATTTATGCGCACGAAAATACGATCCGCGAATAAACGTACGGCAAATGTAGTTCTGGATCTACCCCATTATCTGTATAATAAGAATACATGATGATATTATCTGTTTCTGGCACTTTAATTAGGTTATGATATCTGTACAGTGTGTATGGAGGCACAATTTTTACAGCAGATGTTTTGAGCAGATCAGGAGCTCAGTTCAGCTGGTAAATTGGTGTAGTGGGTACAGTATAATCGGCTTTATCATCAGACCTGCAATTGTAAGAACCCTCTCGTGTCTCGTGTATGATTGCAGAGGTGTGTACCCAGATTTACTCTCTCACAGAACTATATCTAATTATCAGAATTCCTTTTAGATTACTGCTTTCTTTTACTACACCCCCCCCATTTCTCCTGTGATTGGCACTATCACTCCCTCCTTCACCTTTTCTCTTTCAAAATGAAACCTATAATTAGTAACCTATCCCGCTGCTAGGCACAATAAACATAATCACCTATTATTCCGTCTCCAGTAATTAATTGGGTTACACAGAGAGAATGCAAACTGGTGGAAACATTCACAAATATAATCATTGTACAAATATGTGAGGCATTCATTGTCGCTGGCAGAGCATGGTTACAGTAGTAGGCATGGTATAGGTAGTTCCTGGCAATGATACAGCCGGAAGTTTAATTTCGGCTACACCATTCAAGAAAAACTACATTCCACAACGGGTACCATGCCAGATGACCTTATTCCGACATGGTACCCGCTCTGGTTAGGGTTAGGTTGCAGGAGAGGAGGGGTTAGGCTCCAGAGAGGAGAGGGTTAGGCTCCAGAGAGGAGAGGGTTAAGGTTAAGCTGTGGGACAAAGATGGTTAAGGCAAGGGGAGCGTTTAGGGTTAGGCTGATAAAGGAGAGGGTTAGGATAAGGGTTAGGGGAAAATCTTGACACCTGACACCATTGGACCAGTCGCGGTGTCCATGCTGTCTTGATTGCAGCCACAAAAAAAATCTCTGGTGTCCCGGCTGCATTGACAGAATACGATGTGTCACAAAGCCATTTTACTGGTCACAATTTTTAATAGTTATGGTGAGATGACTAATTGTGATATTAGGGACAAAGAGCCTGATCCAGAGCTACGATGTTACACTGAGCGCTGTAGCGCTCAGCGTAACATCGCTGCTCTGGCNTGTGCTTACTAAAGCACAGCGTATCGGCGTTCACTTTGACTGACACTCCCCCTGTGCGGGCGTATGGCCCCTTCCTTAGGCCGGCTGAAGGCCACCCTAACTTCAGCCGGCGTAAGGAAGGGGCCATACGCTCACACAGGAGCGTATGGCTGCTTAGCCCACCCTCCCATTCTCATTTAACTAGCTCCCCCCGCCCACCTACACTAACCTGAACGTAGGGACGCTGGGGGACGTCCCCTACAGCGGCCCTACGGCGCTACTATGGACATCATAGATCGGGCGTTTCCATAGTGACGCCGGGCAACATCTGCCCGGCGCATGCGCATAACGCTCTGGATCAGGCCCAAAGGGCCGGATTTTTAACATTCGTGTCTAATTTTAAGATTCTAGCTACTATTTTACGTTATCTATGTAGCATTTCGTTATGTAGATAGTGTACATGCGGTCTTTCAAGACTGCGTGTATGCAGTCTACGTAATGAACCGCTACGCAGATAGCGTAAAATAGTTACTACGCACGCATAGTAGCTAGAATTGTAAAATTAGGCACGAATGTTAAAAATTACGGGGCTGTGAATACGGCTCAAAAAAATGACCTTACATTTATTTTTATGCTTATGTCCAATCATTTCGTCTCGGTTCCCTGATGGACACTCGAATAACTGGAGTTTCAAGTTGCATTAACAAGGTGACCAGAGCTTTGGGACAATGGGGTAGATCCAGAACTACGTGTGACGTACGTTTATTCGCGGAGCGTATTTTCGTACACGTAAGTTTGCTACACTCCCCTCGGCACACCCCTTGCACGGACGTATTTTGTTAACTTTTCCAAACGTAACAGCATACGTCCGCTAACGGACGTACTGACTACGCGAACGTACGCCGCTTAGCACGCCCATACTGTACACTTTAAATATCACCCCCCGCCTACTTCACGTAAAACGCACGTATTGTTGACGAACGTAAATTTGGCACGCCCACACGTAAGTATTTACGTGAGACATACGTAAATCACCCATACGTCCTAAATTACGCTACGTGAATGTGCGTATTTTCTATGGTGCGCATGCGCAGTGCGTTCAAATCTGCGAATTTATGTCTCCGCCACGCGTAAAATCGCGGAAATGCGTAGTTCTGGATATGCCCCAATGATATTTACTTCTAAAAGTTAAGCTCCTCCCTCTATATTCTTAACGTCTGCCCTGAGGGAGGCTGGTGGAGCAGAATTATTTGGCTTGTCAAATTCATGCTTAGCTGCCCAATTCTATTTAGTTCACTTGCAACCTCCAATAACACAAACTTGTCCACTGGAGGCCTTACACCTTGGCATAATGAGAGATGCTTGTTACACCCTATTAGTTGTGTGCCACGGCTCGCAGTGGCGCACCCAGGGCGGGTTTCTGGTTGCCCAGAAACCCCCCCAGATTGAAGAAAAAAAAATAAAATGAGCTAATTTTTTTTGAAAATTCAAAAAGGGGCGTGGCTTAGTGGCAATGTGATCTGGACTGACATGGAGGAAGATGGTCCTGGCCTGTGCTGCATTAGGAAAGTAGGTGGGAATGGTGAATGGGTCACTACAAATACAACATTGCTTATGCACTGACACAGGCTCTGTACATTGTGTAATGTGCTTGTGCTCTACTAATGCATTGTATACTGCTATTACCATTAGATCTGTTCCTTCAATATGAAACTACTATTTTACTGTGTGAAAGAAGTAACTTATAAATCACCTATAAAAAAAATATCAGCACAGGACTTGTTACAGCCAATAACCAAAGCAATTCCTTAATGTAGAATTTGTATAATTTAAAAATCTATATTATAACGTCCTGCTTTCACAGAGAACCTTACTGGACGTCTTACATGTCCTGGCAGTCAGATAGTACGACCGTATTATCAGTATCGTCATTTTACATATGTTTTGTTTTATATTTTAACAGTGCATCATATTAAGTAGCTCTTCACAATTTTACACACACAACCTCTGCCACATTACAGTGTAATTCCCTAACAAACAAGCACACACACACACATACACACGCTAGGGGTAATTTTTGCCTCGTGCAGTATGACATTGTGGGCGGGTCAGGAGCAGAGCTTGGGCAGGATGTGGCGGAGCTTATTTGCCGCGTTTTCGGGCTCCAAAACGTTTGCAGCTATGATAATATACCTCACATGTGTTACACACATTGGAAACCCCCCTTTCAAAATCCTGCGTTTGCCACTGGTTCGGAAGATGCTAGCTGGGAGTAGTAGTGGCGGGGATCGTCCAGAGTCACAGAATGCAGCTAATATAGTGTAGCAGGCAGCCGCGGCTCTGTGATTATAGCTGGTGGGGCGCCCCCCAGTGTGATGTTTGGGCCACATCCAGAGTTTTGTTGGGATTGCGCTCCGTGTGAGTTCAATCAGGGGGACCCACCTCAAGATTTGTGATCCATCCTCACTTAAAATAGGGACAGATCGGAAGTCTAGATAGTGGGTGCGGAGGTTGTGTCCATACTGTCATATTTAAATAGTAAACTCCCCGCCATGTGCTCACACGCTGCCAGAAACCCATTGCATAAAACAATTTACCACTCTGGGTGTCATGGATGCCGACACAAGTGCTGCGATCGCTGTAAAGTAATGTTCCGAACACAAGAAATGTGCGTTTTCCAATCCTGTCGATCTGAAAACACCCATTTTGCTGGAGTCAGGATCCGGACCTATGTTTACACCTGATAAAACCACAATAAAAGTCCCCCTGACCACTTACACTCCACGTGCAATTTCTTATTCAGATATTTATAAATGCATAAAAAAGCATTATGTCTTCTGCATAAATCTGCTCCTTAGGCCTGTTCATGGTGGCACCTGTCTACTTACCATCTGCTTCCTCATAGACTCCATCTCTTTCTGTATGGTGGCTACATCTCCCCTTTCTACTTCTTCTATGAGACTCAGTCGCTGCTCCAGCTCTGGCAGGTTACCCTGGGTGCAGATAGCAGAATACATTCATTAAAACACACCCCTAAAAAGGAGCCTCACCACTCATCGTATTACCACGTCTCACTCCTGCATTCAAGTCTTCTCTCGTGCTGCACCTCTTCATTGGAACACTCTCCCACAACCCACCAGGTTATCCCCTAGGCTGCATATCTTATATGGTCACCTAATATCCCCTCAGTCCTGGTAGTAACACTGCTGAGTGACTGGTCATACAGAGCACTGAGCACTTTTACCTTACAAGCTGACTGCTCCATTGTGTCATATATACCACTTCCCTTATGTATGTAACTTTCACAATCCCAAAGTGTTAAGCCCGAAGTAAGGTTTTTTGCACTGGGACAATAGAACCATGGGCCTGATTCAGAATTAAGAAGGTGCTTAAAATAAGAGAGAAAAGTCAATCCTGGGCTAAACCATGTTGATTGCAGGGGAGTCATATTTCATCTGTTGTAAACAGTATTAGAGATGAGAGGTGATGTTTCCTATCCCAAGTCTAAATAACAGTGTAATAGTAACGCTGGTCAGTATCTGTGTGCAGTTAGCA
>WWET01004337.1:42531-53678 GCA_011038615.1 Limnodynastes dumerilii | reverse complement strand
ATAGTTTAGTTTGTGATGTAACCAATGAACCCTTAAAAATATGGATTTTGTCAAGTCTGTGAGTGCTTTTTATTCTGGATCTGTATTGCATCTGTAATGAAGTAAACCTCAGCAAATGCAAATTTCCTTAAGGGATTTGGAGTGCCGTCATCGGTTGGTGTAATATATATATATATTTTTTTTTTATACAGAACCCATGGAATATTATGATAAAGCATCGGCAAGTGCAGCGCAGAGGACGTCGCGCCCATGTGGCAGTCAGGTAATGCAATATATGACGCTAGACGTATTCTACAATGATGTGAAATAAAAAATGACAGGTCTGTGGATAGATATTTGCCTGTATATTTCTTTCTGTCTCTTGCAATCAACCTGTTTTTATCTGCGTTGTTTGGCTGACGTCAGTTTTAGTGATCCAGCGGTCTCCATGGATCTGCTACGCGCTGTTCTACAACCAAGTATTAATGAGGAGATACAGAACGTCTTCAATAAATACATGAAGGTAATAGCTGTGGATGTCTATGTCTATGTGCATGAGGGTTTTGAATGGAGGCAGGGAGCATTACTTATACTAATGTTATTTGACTTTAAAAGTGAAAAAACAAGTCAAATCTATTTTGACATTGTATACATTGTGCCAGACAGGGTAGAGCACTGTAATGTGTATAGAAGAAAGAGCTTGTGAGTAGTGCGAGCGCTTCAGTCTCCATGTGAACGCTTTTAAACAGAATAATGAATTTATTTATTATGTTTGTTTATATATAACATTTAGTGAACTTTAAACTTTAGTATTGTTTGTGAATGACAAAATTCTAATGGAAGTGTCTAGAATAGGTTGTGGAGTGTTGTCAGTGTTGTCAAATGTTTTCATTAAACTGTGTATCTGCTTGGTCATGACGTTACTTTATGTTGACTGTGTGCCTTCCACAACAAACCCTGCGGAACGTAAATAAAAACAAAACAGAATAACCTAATAACGGGATGAGGGAACTAATTGTTATGTTTCTGATTTTTATTGAGAGTTTATGTAACTTATTAGTTAATAAATGAAACCCTAATTATGTTTGTGTATTACTTACAGTGTCCCCATTACTGTATTATCTCTTTATATTATTGTGCTCCTTCTACTAGTTCTTCCAGAAAGCTGCATTTAATGTTAGAGACAACATTGGGGAGCAAGTGGACCCCGAGCAGCTGATTCGTGATACATGTCGCAGTTGCCTGGAGCAGGTAAGGCCTGGAACCAGATTTACTAAGCTGCGAGAAAGGAAAAGTGGAGATGTTGCCCATAGCAACCAATCAGATTCTAGCTGACATTTTTCTAGTATGTGATAGAAAAGTGAGAGCTAAAATCTGATTGGTTGCTATGGGCAACATCTCCACTTTTTTTCCTGCAGCTTAGTAAATCTAGCCTTTGGTGTAAGATCTGTGGCTAAATGGGCGTTGACGTGTATTTACCAAGTAACCAAGTAACCAATTCCCTGTTCTGTTGTCCAGGCCAAAGTTCTTTTTACGGATAAAGACAAAACCGTAATGAAGCCAGTGTCCGAGGCGACTATTATGAAGGTAATAAGGAGATAGTATTTACATTTCTAAATTCCGCGTTGACCTATGAAACGTCACCACTTTGGGGGTTTACAGAGTTAAGGGGTTTAAACATAGGGTAATACATTTAGAAATAATAAATTGTGGGACATAGCGCTATTATCACATAAACATATGATTAGTCATAAGGGACTGCATATTCATTGTGCACAAAGGGCAGCCATCAGAGTGGGACAGCCGGGTCTACTGTCCCGGTCCCACGAATGGGGGTGAATGCAGAAGATGTGCCCCAAGCCCCTAAATATCTGGTGGCGGCATTGTGCACACATATATGTATTCTGATATTAGAACACATTACAACCCATCCAGAAATGACACCTCTGACACTTTATGAGAGGCCGGATTGTGATTGTACGTTGTTGGTCTTTTTTATTGTGATGTACAGTCCAGGTGTTTGACTTCTCTATGTAATTTTACCACACACTAGAGCGATGAGAGGAGGTGGCCGATAAATGAAACGATTTTCTGCCAGGAAAGGTCTCGAAATCGGCGCCACTTTCCTCTCCTTTTGGGACTAATAATCCATGTTAAGGAAAAGGGAGGGGCTTCAGAGATAGACAGGAGGCCTTTGCAGCTGATTAGGTGCATGAGCCTCCTAATAGTCTTGACAAGAGACCTGTGCAGCCACTTGACCAGTAGGTGGAGGTACAGGGCCGATAATCTCTAATATATAGGACTAGATTCAAAGATTGAAAATAAGAGAAGAAAGTTACTCCTGGGCTAAGCCATGTTGATTGCAGGGGAGTCATATTTCATCTGTTGCTAACAGTATTAGAGTTGAGAGGTGATGTTTCCTATCCCAAGTCTAAATAACAGTGTGATAGTAAAGCTGGTCATTATCTGTGTGCAGGAAGCAATTCAAAGATATATCCCTGCATGCAAAGAATACAATTTACTTGATTCCACCTGAAATCAACATGGTTTAGCCCAGGAGTAACTTTCCTCTCTTATTTTCCATCTCTGAATTTGGTCCATAGTCACAAACTATAGTCAGGAATTCTGAACATTCAGATTATTGGACCCTAGCCTTTATGGGACTGTTCTCTGAGCACCACACATTATAGCAATTATCGGTCCGGTCTGCTGATAATTGTATGATCAGGTCAATAATTGCTCTAGTGTGTGGCCAGCTTTAGGCTCTGTTTATGGAAAATGTGCCCTCCACTGTGGGTATGTGGCAGAGGCCCAAAAGAATGGTTTGTGCAGCCCGACAGTTGCAGTTTCCACTAGACCCACCCACCCTTTGCTTTCTACTGTAGTAAATGCAGTGTATTTATTGGCTACCATGTTGGCTGTGAAAGCATGGGTGTGATACAATTCCTTTAAATCCAGAATAGTCTGCGTCTGCTATAATCTTTATCTTGTTTTGTGACATAGAGACCAAGACAAGCAGACGACGAGTCAGCAATGAGGAGGAGTCCAGTGCCCAAAAAGGTACAAACATTAGGTGCCCCATGTAGCATTAAATCCCCATCTGAGTGAAGACTGTATAGAGGAAGGACATTGCATCCAAGTTTCCAGTCTGTTCAGTCTCCTCTGAGATCCTGCAGGTGTAAGATTTGCAGTGTCCCTGGCCCTTCTTCATGGGCCTGGAATACACAGTGTTGTACCCTCTACCGCAGTTCTCAGTATTGTCAGATCCTGGTAGCCTTCATTCCTTCACCCAACATTGACCCCTTCCTGAATGACAAAACTGATATGTTCTTGGATCTTCATTATTTAGACTTGTTATTTTGTTCCCACCATAGCCCCATCCTATTCCTTATTTACCTCTATTTATACCTTCTTTCCTTACATTCCATGATTTGCGATTTCCTATACTCTGTTGTGCATTATTTTTTGTGTCATTGTGTGACTTATCGGTATTGTACTACATTCAAATTAAATAAGTGAATTGTTAAAAAAAAAAAAAAAAAAATTTTTAAAAAAAAAAAAAAAAAAAAAAACATTTTCACCAGATCTGTGGTACAATCCAAGTTTGTTTTACAGAGAAAGGGACGGCCCCCTGGACAGAGCTCATACAGTGAGCGAAATTCCGTAGGACTTACTGCGTAAGTGTGAAACATGATCCTATTGGCACATTGGACCAGATTAAGAGTACGGGACATATAATATATAAGTACAGAGTTTAACGTTTTTCACTACTGCGCATGTGTAGTAATTTTTCTACGTAATTTTAAATATCTTTTCCTTACGTAGATTGCGTATATGCGGTGTTTAAGACCGCATTACTACGCATGCGCAGTAGTAAAAACTTTCAACTCCGGACGTATATACTATATGTCCGGTAGTCTGAATCCAGTCCATTCTGTGTAATACTGGCCAGACACTATATGACATGAGGTTACAATAGCCTGGGGCATTGCATAGTGGACATACCTTGCTGTTGATCCCTATCTCACTCCCACTCATCTCCTATAGTAATAAGATCAGCAAAGCATCATCCAATTTGATCAGCGTGAGGCTGAGCTTACGATCTGTATTTGGATCAAAGTTTGATGAAAAAAAGTTAAGTTTAGGAAAGAGAAATCAAACATACAGGTGACACTCGAAAAATTTGAATATCGTTCAAATGTTCATTTATTTTAGCAATTCAACGTAAAGGATGAAACTAATACCGCGTTCACATTACCACTGCCTAAAAAGCCGGCTTTTTAGGCAGTGGGCAGAATTTAGAAAATTTCATAGTGGTGCGTTCAGACTGAGCTGAACGCACCGGCTTTTATTTTTTATTTTTTTTAGAAGCCGGCGGCAGGGAAAATAGCCGGCTTTTTGGCTCAATCTGAACGCAAAAAGCTGGCTATTGAAAAAGCCGGCAAAAACCCTTCTTTTTAGCCGGGTCTAAGACCCGGCTAGAGAGACCCGGGGTTTGCGTTCAGATTGCCAAAAAAAGCCGGGGTTTTCATGAAACCCGGCAATTTCATGAAAACCCCGGCTTTTAGGTGGTAATGTGAACGGGGTATAATATATAGACTCAGTACATGCAAAGTGATATATTTCAAGCCTTTATTTGTATTAATTTCGATGATTATGGCTTACACCTTATGAAAACCCCAAAATCATAATCTCACAAAATTAGAATAATGTGACAAGGTTCAATATTGTCGGCTCAAAGTGTCCCACTCTAATCAGCAAATTCTTCCAAAACACCTGCAAAGGGTTCCTGAGCTTTTAAATGGCCTCTCAGTCTGGATCAGTAGAATCACAATCATGGGGAAGATGCTGACCTGATAGTTGTGCAGAAAACCATCACTGACACCTTCCACAAGGAGGGAAAGCCTCAAAAGGAAATTGCTAAAGAAATTGGAAGTTCTCAAAGTGCTGAATCAAAGCACATTAATAGAAAGTTAAGTGGAAGGCAAAGTGTGGAAGGAAAAGGTGCACAAGCAGCAGGGATGAGCGCAGCCTGGAGAGGATTGTCAGGAAAAGGCCATTCAAAAGAGTGGAGGAGCTGCACAAGGAGTGGACTGAAGCTGGAGTTAGTGCATCAAGAGCCACCACACCCAGACGGATCCTGGACATGGGCTTCAAATGTCGTATTCCTCTTGTCAATCCACTCCTGAACAACAAACCACGTCAGAAGGATCTTACCTGGGCTAAAGAAAGAAAGAACTGGTCTATTGATCGGTCTAAACTCGTCTTTTCTGATGAGAGCAAATTTTGCATCTCATATGGAAACCAAGGTCCCAGAGTCTGGGGGAAGAATGGAGAGGCACAATCCCAGATGCTTTAAGTCCAGTGTGAAGTTACATAACACCTCAGCAGTGCCACAGGCTGATAGCATCCATGCCACGCCGCATTGAGGCAGTAATTCGTGCAAATGGGGCCCAAACCAAGCACTGAGCACATATGCATGATTATACTTTTCAGAGGGCTGACATGTCTGTATTTAAAAACCTTTCTTTTTTATTTCTTGTAATATTCAAATTTTGTGAAAATTCGCTTTTGGGGTTCTCATAAGCTGTAAGCCATAATCATCAATAATAATACAAATAAAGGCTTGAAATATCTCACTTTTGCATGTAATGAGTCTATATAATATATTAGTTTCACCTTTAAGTTGAATTACTGAAATAAATGAACTTTTGAACGTTATTCTATTTTTTCGCATTTCACCTGTAGATTGCAAGAAGTATATGCGAGTCCATGGAACAGGGTGTTAAATACAAAAATTTATTAATGATATGGGACTGGATCCAGACGACTTTAAGGTTGGTCTATGGCAGGGTAACGGCTGCAAAGTCCACTCATGAGAAGGGAGTGTTGGGAGTACACTGCCCCCTTACATGAGGACTGTCAGACCTCCGTTTGGAGGTCTGAATCTGGCCCATTAATTCAAACACACAAAATGCTCTCTCAGGTGTAATCTAAACCTAAAAGTTGGTTTAAATTCCTACTAAGCAAAAGGAATTTTTGCTGACTTCTGATTGGCTGAGCAGCTATGGAGCCCTCCTGTTCTCTTGCTTGGTTGGTCAGACCTCCTTCCCTCTCTGCCACATGCTGGCAAAGTTCTGGCAACTTCTTACTGATGTTTTCTGTCTATGTCTAAGTAAGACACTTCATTTCCCTAGTCTTATGTTAAATCAGAACAAGAGCATCAATTGATCCAGAACCATTGTGCCTTTTTTTATTTATTTTTTTCCAGTTTAAAACCCAAGACTGTTGATCCCATCAGACGTGAAGGCCCAAAGGTATGACTGTCATTGATCTGACATGAACCTAGATATACTCTAGGGGTGAAACAAAGCCACAGAGGCTTATTCAGTTTGCCATAAGTTTCAATGTGTTTCTGTGCACATTACCAGTAATTATGCGAACGGCCATATTTTTACTTGCACGTTATAAAAGTGACCTTCAGCAAATTGTTTATGCCCCATAAATGAGTTGTAAGCTGCGTAGAAGGAGCTGGCTGGGACAAGATTATCTTTGGTGCAGTGTTTGCAAGTCTGGCTTCAAAGGCCCAGAGCTGGTGGGCCTGATCCAGACTAATAACAACAGCCATGGAAGCACATGTGGCTAGATCCAGAAATACGTACGCTAGCGTATTATATGATAGCCGCTGATGTAAAATCGCCCTCTAGTATTTACTGCGCATGCGCGCGGGATATTTTACGCCACGTAACTCTGAACGTACGTACCAGCCTAGTATCAACAACGTAACCACAAACGAGGGGGTGTGTCAGCCATCCGACACCGGTAATTATGATTCGGAGGCGGGGGCAGGCATTTAAATCCAGCAGTCTGGGTGTGTTTAGACCGGTACGTACGTGCTGCCTGTACATACGCCAGTACTTACACCGTGTAAAGTTAAGGTAGGGTACGAGCGAGGGGAGTGCCTAGTAATTACGCCACGTCTTGGATCTGGCCCACGGTATGCATAAATCTGTCTGTGGGAACGCACTGCGCATACGTGTGACAGATGTTAATTATCGTAACTTTTATCTTACGTAACTTGCACATAACGCTGTATGAAAGGACATGATGGGCCGGATTCAGAGCTCCGGCCGCAATGCAAGTGAGGCCGGAGTTCTGCGAAAAGTGCTACTGCGCATGTCTTTAAAACCGCGTGTACGCTATCTACGTTGCAAGAAGTAACGTAGATTACGTCCCAAAATTACTGTGCATGTGCAGTAGCACTTTTCGCAGAACTC
Organism: Limnodynastes dumerilii; assembly: GCA_011038615.1. Taxonomy (NCBI): domain Eukaryota; kingdom Metazoa; phylum Chordata; class Amphibia; order Anura; family Limnodynastidae; genus Limnodynastes; species Limnodynastes dumerilii. The sequence goes on along the minus strand of WWET01004337.1, from coordinate 46,422 downwards.
CGGCCTCACTTGCATTGCGGCCGGAGCTCTGAATCCGGCCCGATATCCTTACGTAAGCCAAAATACGCATTGTTGGTTGGGGGAGGCATTTGAATTGTGCAGTATGGGCTGGGTCAGTTACATACGACCAAAGATACGCAAGGAGAAGTTAAGATTCTGAACACGTAAAATAGCTAAGTTACGTAAGTGAGAGTGGAGCGCCAGGGGAGGCATTGGGGTAGATCCAGAACTCCGCTTGCCATACGTTTCCTCGCGTAGCGTATTTACGCGCACGTACCTTCTATACACTCCCTAGGCACACCCCTTGAATGTACGTACTTTGTCCGAGGTCCACTTTCCAAACCCTACCTTAACTTTTGCGCACATAACTGATGTCATCCGCTCACGTACGTATGGGCAACACGTATTTACGCAGCTAAGCACGCCCAACCTGTACACTTTAAATACAAACCCCCGCCTACATAGCGTATTTCAGACGTATTGTTGAGTCACGTAAAATTGGCACGCCCACACGTAAGGATTTACGCGACACATACGTGAATGGCCCATACGTTCACACTTACGCTACGTTACGGAGCGTATTTTTTACAGTGCGCATGCACAGTACTTACCAAAACGCGATTTTACGTGTGCGCCACACGTAAATTCGCTCACAAGCGTTGTTCTGGATCTGGCCCATTATCCTTAGTAGTGCGTAACTTAGGCACACATGCTTACATAAAACGCCCTTAAGTCTGGATCAGGCCCGTGGTCCTTATAGCAATTGCATATATAGTGTACATGAGCCACTATAATCTGTTCTAATTGTATGACAAGGTAAACTGAAGACTTGATGATAACTCCAAGCTGTTCTTTGTATTCTAGTGGGAACCCTCTAGATTGGATGACACCACAACATTTGTACTGGGATCTCGGGCAAACAAGTAAGAAGATGAGTCCATTATCTCTACCTGGCTAAGTTTAACCTTCTAGAATTGTGAACTAAACCTCCTGCTCTTGCGTGTGCTGACACCTAGTGTTATATATTGTTTGGTGTGGATTGCCAGACCTGTTTTTGTTCCTTGTGTATACACTATGGTCATATTTATTTTTCTGGCTATACCGTTATACATACACATTTGCACACATTTCGGCTACCGATTTCTCGTTTATTTTGGGAGACTGACACCTCCGCAATGTGGCTGCTACATACTTTTTTCATGTCTTACCACAGACATTGAGTAGACATATTGCAACACAAGTTAGGGCCTCCCCTATAGGAGATGCCTTGATGCAGGGCAGGTAAACTTCACCCAATGTAGCTATATTGTGAACTAAACCTCCCTTTCTACTTGATGTTTCCCCTTGTTGCTACCTTCCCCTCTGCTCTTCTACTATATATTCCTCTCCCCGGGCTGGATTTACAGCACTGGACGTATAGTATATACGTCCGGTATTTAAAGATTTTGACTACTGCGCACGCGTAGTCAATTTTTTACGTAATCTACGTATTAAAGACCGCATATACGCAATCTACATATCCACAGATACGTTAAAAAAAATGACGACGCATGCGCAGTAGTCAAAATCCGTAAACACCGGACATATATGCAGTACGTCCAGTGCTCTAAATCTCTCCCCCCATCTTTACCTAATCCTGTTAGTTATATATTTTACCTTGTTGTCTGCTTTATATTTTTGCCTTGCTGTTATTTTTCTGCCTGTATGTCTGCATTTTCAATGCTAATCTGTACATCGCTGCAGACACTTTGTGGCACCTTATAAATGAGCGTAATTATACTCCAAGTATTTGTTTATTTGTCCCCAGGGCTCTCGGAATGGGTGGAACAAGGGGACGGATTTATATCAAGCACCCAGAGCTGTTCAAGGTACGTTGTATGTGTTTATACAGTGCCGCCGGGACAACCAGGCCACAGGTTAAAGCATTGGGGACAATTTTAGGAACTTTCTTTTCCAGTTTCATCATCTAGAACTGTGAAGTGATTTTTTTTTTATAACTACAATACAGACCTTTCTTATTTTCATATGTAAAAACTAAATACTAGTGTGAATAATACAAGCGCCTCTACAAGTAATAACTTGGTCTGTTTCCAGTATGCAGCTGATGCCCAGGATAAACAGTGGCTGACGGAACAGCAGCACATGAAAGCCACAGGTGGTAAAATGGTAGGTGTGAAAATGCCGTAAAATCACTTGTTAAGACGTTTGAGCTTAGATAAAAGCCGGCAGAGCCAATGGGACTAAAGGAACTGTAGTCCCAGGCCTCCCTTTGAAAATAGGCCCCCACAAATTGCAGATCTTTAGGCCTCCCAATGCAATATATAAGGATAAATGTCAGGGACTGACATCCTGCTCCAAAGAGTACTATATAGTATTGGCCTTTTGATCATTTCAGCCCCAGGCCCATATGGCCCTCATTCCGGCCCTGAAAGACGGTAAAGGGTTGCTGGGGTTATGTATGAAGAGAGAGGGCGGGCTTCATCCATAAGGCCCATTTCGAGTCGTCTGGGCCTCAGAGTGTTTTAGATGTCAGGATGTTCTCTACCTTCCTGGGAAACTGAGGCCTCTACTGGGAGACACCAAACTTGTGCATTTTCCAGTTGTTGTGTTGCACACTAGGTGCCGCATAGTGTGGTTGGGGCATCTGAGTGTATAAAGCTGCTTGGTACACACTATACAATTATTGGTCCAATCGTCTGATAATCGTGATAGTATCGATCAGTTTGCACAACAAATACAACCGCTGTTATGTCGATCCTATAAGGATGACATAGGACCTGATTCAGAGTTTGAAAATAAGAGAGGAAAGTTACTCCTGGGCAAAGCCATGTTGATTGCAGGGGAGTCAGATTTTATTTGTTGCAAACAGTATTAGAGTTGAGAGGTGATGTTTCCCAGCCCAAGTCTAATGACAGTGTAAAAGTAAAGCTGGTCAGTATCTGTGTGCAGTAAGCAATTTAAAGGTATATCCCTGCATGCAAAGAATATAATTACCTTGACTCCCCCTGCAATCAACATGGTTTTGCCCAGGAGTGACTTTCCTCTCTTATTTGCAATCTCTGAATCCGGTCCACAGTGCAGACAGAAGATCTACCCGAGGTCCAGGCAGTGGAATTGTACAAGTGTGTATCTGGCTTTAAGTAGGACGTGGATTTATATTGTTTTGTCTTGGAAAGCACTGATTTTTATTTTAATTAAAAGTAACCGAGGCTACCTGGGGTTTTCTGAAATCTGTGACGTAAATGTATTTCCCAAAAAAGGAAACGGTGAGAGACAGGATTTTCGAATGAGGTGTAACCTGTGTGTAGGACTTTGAGCAGTAACTTCTATGAGCTGGTAGACTGGATATAGGAGCACAGTGTACACAGTGTGTACTCCTTTAACCATCAGATCCTTTAAGCATTCAGCGGCTGATTCAAAATTGGGAATAACTTGGGTGCAATTTGTGATTGAGACATGCTAAACAAGCGTATGTGTGTCTCCCTTGATCCGGGTATAAACACGCCCCATTTTGTACTTCGTACATACATCGTATTGCGGCACTGGGGCGTGAGTTATTTTCCGCCTGCTTCAGATAGGACAGCATGGACATTGCGACATTGCGAGGAATCAGGATTCAATTACTCCAACAGTGCTGGTGAGTATTTCCCTCAACCTCACCATTACCCTCCGCTTACCCTCCCGCAGCCTTTACAATAGAAACATAGAAAGTGACGGCAGATAAGAGCCACATGGCCCATCCAGTCTGCCCAGTTATTTATTTAAATCTATACTAACCCTAGACCCTATTTACCCTCAATTTAGTGTGAGATTTAGGATATCCTTATATTTATCCCTAGCATGTTTAAACTGTTCTACTGTATTGGCCTCAACCACCTCAGATGGGAGGCT
>WWET01004337.1:17912-35608 GCA_011038615.1 Limnodynastes dumerilii | reverse complement strand
TTATATTTAGGCAGAGGTTAAAAAAAAACAAACAAACAAACATTGGGTAAAGAGCCATTGGGACTAATGCAGAGCACTGGATCTATACATGAACATACCATATTGTGATTAGACGGGTGCAAATGTTATTCTCCAATGTAGAGGGGATCTAGGAGACATCAGCTTCTGCTTACAAGTTTTGGCACATTTTCGTGTTGCCGTCACCTTGCCGATCAGGATTATTTTGCCACAGTTCAGATTTGCTCCAGACGCTGAATCAGCCGCCGTGTGTGTAAGGCTGGGTACACACTGGGGCTGTTCCGAAAGATAATCTTTCCAATCGCATAATGAAAAGAGCGTTTCCCCAGATATCTGAGCAGTGTGTACTGTCCAAAGAGGCTCAAAAATCTTTTGAAATGGTCTGACGTGTTTCTATGTACTCTAATAAGCCAGATCAACCGTGGAGAGATATATTTAGCTTCTTGCAGGTGTGCGCTGTGTCTGTGAGGAGATCTGGGGACAGTACACACTGGTCAGATATCTGGTGAAACACTCTTTTGATTGGGCGATTGGAAAGATTATCTGCTGGATAGTCCCAGTGTGTGCCCTGCTTTACAGATAGAATGAGAGTGTTATCACTATGATAGAGAGCTCTGGCTGACACGCTAAGCTGGGGAGGTTTCTATCATTTGCAACTACTGTCTGTTTTTATAGGGTTAATATAAAACTTTTCGGTCATTTTACCTCTAGCTGTGTGAGTCTTTCTATGCACCTGGAAATATTTTGGTTACTTCTGTGTTGTAGAGCAGTGATGGACACATGATGCACCCGTCTGTGTCTCCTCGCCTGTCTGTCCCTCTGCTCGTTTTTCTGCCCTCTCTCCCGTCCTGTTCCTCTGTCTGCTCTTCCTCCACTCTGTCCTGTCCACTCTTCTGTCTATCCCTCCGCTGTGTCCTCTCCCTCTGTCTGTCCCTCTGCTTGTTTTTCTGCCCTCTCTCCCGTCCTGTTCCTCTGTCTGCTCTTCCTCTGCTCTGTCCTGTCCTCTCCCTCTGTCTGTCCCTCCACTGTGTCCTCTCCCTCTGTCTGTCCCTCCACTGTGTCCTCTCCCTCTGTCTGTCCCTCCGCTGTGTCCTCTCCCTCTGTCTGTCCCTCTGCTCGTTTTCTCCCCTCTCTCCCGTCCTGTTTCTCTGTTTGCTCTTCCTCCGCTGTGTCCTCTCCCTCTGTCTGTCCCTCCACTGTGTCCTCTCCGTCTGTCTGTCCCTCTGCTCGTTTTCTCCCCTCTCTCCCGTCCTGTTCCTCTGTCTGCTCTTCCTCCGCTCTGTCCTGTCCACTCTTCTGTCTGTCCCTCCGCTGTGTCCTCTCCCTGTCTGTCCCTCTGCTCGTTTTGCTCCCCTCTCTCCCGTCCTGTTCCTCTGTCTGCTCTTCCTCCGCTCTGTCCTCTCCCTCTGTCTGTCCTGCTCTTTTGTCCCCTCTGTCCGGTCTTTCTCCCAATCTGTCCTTCTCCGCTCTGTCGTCTTCTTCAGACTTTGGATCTGTGTTACCCTTTGTCCTGTCGACGGCCAGTAAGTAAATAATTAGCTTCTTAATGAATATTTAGGGTTCGGGGACCGAATCCAGACCTATGATTAGATTCCGTACATTAGCCTCTGCAATGGAGTCTAATGTAAGGAATTTGGTATCTTTAGTACCACACATAGGAGAGTAGATCCCCTATCGTTACAGCGATCCATCGCGACTTGTTGTAACACCAAACACAGTAAGGACTACGTTTTTTGTAAGTTACGTGCCTATTCCTAAGTGCTGCGCTAATGCACAGGCGTAGTAAATATTTTATGCTAGCTACGTAGCGTTTCGTTGCGTACATGCGGTCTTAAAAGACCATATACGCAATCTATGTAACGAAACGCTCCATAGATAGCGTAATATATTTGTTACGCGTAACTAAAGCTGTGAATCTGGTCCTAAGTGTCAGCATTACAATAGACTATGACAGCTGTAAATTTAACGACTCGATCAGTTATACCTGACAGCCGTTCAGTGTCGGCAGTTTAGTTATCGACGTTCCGACCTTTGCCGTTACATATCGTAGCCAACTATCCTAAAGCCTGGACTTTACTTTCAGCCTTGTGAAACGTTCAGCAGAGAATTTCAGTACAGAAACAGACACCTTTATTTAATACCATAGCAGCAGAACGTACTTGTGGTACCAGCGATTATACATACGGAATGGAGACGTATGTGGTCCTATTCACTGATCTGCAGATAGATAGTGCACAACTGCGGGGAAACAGATGGTTTATCCATTTTCCCCATATTCTGCGATTTATGCAGAGTCACTAGGGCTCTGCATCATTATGTGTTTACTGGATCCATGTCCTTGTAACTCAGATTTTAAATACTGGATTGTAATAAAGGGCCGAGCTCCAGAGCACACATCACACTGGAGATACTGACAACAGTACACTATCAATGTTTCAGGTTTCTGATTTGGAAATAGGTGTTGGCACTAGCCACCTATCAAACTCTTGCTATTATAATAGTAAATAATACCTAGAATGTGGTTGGTTGCCAATTTTCTTTATGAAAGCAAACCTATAGCTTTCCAGATATTACATAGGTAATGAAAAATGATTACCACCACAACAGGCTGAGAAAACTGGGGAAATTCAATTATTGTTGATGTGCATACCGGAATACTTGGGTCCAGATTTACTAAACTGCGGGTTTAGAAAAGTGGAGATGTTGCCTATAGCAACCAATCAGATTCTAGCTGACATTCTCTAGTATGTAATAGGAAAGTAAGAGGTAGAATCTGATTGGTTGCTCTTCCAAACACACAGCTTAGTCTATATGGCTTTTGGTGAGAAGACCACCAAAAATGCCTCCTCGCGTACAGGGGGAAGATGTGATGATAATACAAAATATACTATAGGGATGGTGTAGTCACAGGCATAGACAGCCTTCAGCACTCCAGATGTTGTGAAACTGCAACTATCAGCATGCACCAACAGCATTGCTTCTTGCAAAGCATGATGGGACTTGTTTCACGACGCATAGTGTGCTGCTGGTTGTATATGCTTATACTACACGCTTAGTTCAGTATCCCCACAGTCCATTGTACAGCCAGCCTACCTATGGACATAAACAAGGTAAAAGTTTCCTTCCTGATCATAATTTCTATAAGACGGGACTTAAAGACGCCTCTTGCGTAAATCCCAGGAAAAGTAACATCGGCACACGCGCACTCCAGATGTAACGATACAGATCTACCATAAGATCAGAGGAAGCGGATGGCACTTCATATCCGCATGCCTACTCCCTGCCAGCCGGGGGCGGCGATCAGAAACTCTGCATAAGTCTGTGTTCAGACTGAGAAAGTAGAGTTCAGAACACTTACATGTCCAGAACTCTGCATGACAGAGGGGAGTGACAGGGGGCCTTTCATATCTCCGTACGTATGTAAAACGCGTGGAGATCTGGATTAGGTCCACTGTCAGGAAAGTAACCACATGCTCTATTGTTTTGGGTGACACTAATGCACTACAATAACACACATTGGTCCGGAGTCACAGTTACGCAGTTTTCGTCTTGCGTACGTTGTTTTAAGAATTGAGCTACTACACATGCGTAGTTCATTAGACCGCGCTTACGCAATCTACGTACAGAAATGGTACGAAGATAGTGTAAATAAGATACTACGCATGCGCAGTAGCTCAATTCTTAAAACAACGTACGTAACACGAAAACTACGTAACTATGACTCCGGACCATTATTATTATCATCATCATCATTATTATTATTATCATCATTATTATTATTATCATCATCATTATTATTATCATCATCATCATTATTATTATCATCATCATTATTATCATCATCATCATTATTATCATTATCATCATTATTATTATCATCATCATCATTATTATCATCATTATTATTATCATCATCATTATTATCATCATTATTATCATCATCATCATTATTATCATCATCATTATTATTATCATCCTTATTATTATTATTATTATCATCATTATTATTATCATCATCCTTATTATCATCGTCATTATTATTATCATCATCCTTATTATTATCATCATCATAATTATTATTATCATTATTATTATTATCATCATCATCATTATTATCATCATCATTATTATCATCATTATTATCATCATCATCATCATCATCATTATTATCATCATCCTTATTATTATCATCATCATAATTATTATTATCATTATTATTATTATTATCATCATCATTATTATTATTATCATCATTATTATTATCATCATCCTTATTATTATCATCATTATTATTATTATCATCCTTATTATCATCATTATTATTATCATCCTTATTATTATCATCATTATTATTATCATCCTTATTATCATCATTATTATTATTATCATCATCCTTATTATTATCACCATTATTATTATTATCATCATCATCATTATTAATTGTGTAGTTTTCACCCTATTCCTCATGTCTTCCTGGAAAATACTTACTCGTTCACATAATTATCTGCCTTTGGGGTTTAAAGTGTAAAAATATAAATGATATCCTGAGTCCCTGCTAATTCCAGAGGGGAGGAAAAAAATGTCAAGTAGGAAAATTTATTAAGAGGTTACTTGTCAACTCCTTTATTAATTAACAGGTTTTATATAGCGCTTCACAGGGGGAATATTTCACATCAGTCCCTGCCCCCATTGGAACAATACTTAGGTCCCTAACATACACATTAGGGTTCATTTATTCAGCAACCAATTAACCCATCAGCATGTTTTTTTCTTTGGAGTGTGGGAGGAAACCCATGTAGACACAGGGAGAACATACAAACTCTACATAGATATGTCCTTATCTGGGAATCAAACTCACAACCTCATCACTGTGAGATTCAAGTGCCACTCATTGAGCCACCATGCTCTAGAGGGAGACGTTGCTCATTGCGGGCCGTATTCAGAGATCCGTTTTTTAGCAGATTTCCATGCATATTTTTAGGTACGTTTCAACTGCGCATGCGTAGTAACTTTATTTACAAACTTCACGTAGACTATACGCGCGGAAGTGCCTCACGGACGGACTTGTGAATCTCACGTGGGTACATACGTAGGGATATGCAACGCAAAAGTACGCACGTGTAAATTTAAATAAAAATGGGCGGGGAAAAGCATTTAAATGAGGGAAAGTGGGCGCAACTATCATCAATTATAAAGATGCGCACGGACGGAGGACACATAGGCTCGGAAAAGGCTACGGAAAGTTACAGCTGGTCTGTGGAAGCGGAAGTCTCCGAAGGCACAGATTAGCAAGGGGAGTGACTGGGGTTTTAGTGGGTGTAACTTGCTCCATCCATGCGTACATTTGCAGACCGGTCGCGAAACGGATTTCTGAATATGGCCCTGCATTCTCAAGCACTACAAACAGTCCAATGCTCTGATCCAAAGCAGCATTTTGTGTTGAAGTATATGATCAACCCTTGCTGTAGGAGAGTCTTGTGTGGACTTTCTCATCAGCCGAGAATCCCGATTCCTATCCACTTTTAAACAGAAGGATGGGTCTTAATGAAGCGATTGATGAAGCACATATAGTGATAAAACTGTTGTATTAAGGAACTGATACATAGACAATGTTTTATGACTGTAATATTAGGAAAATGATACATACACTTTCATTTTCAAAACCCTTTGGTCTAAGGCAGACATGGCCAACCTGCGGCACCCCTGTTGTTCTGAAACTACAACTCCCAGCATACTTTGTCAGGGATCACCTATGCTTGTGCAGTTAAACATGCTGGGACTCGTAGTTTCACAACACCTGGAGCAACCCATACAATCACAGTGAACATACAAACTCCACATAATATAGGAAAAATAGACCTAAATTCTTTAAAACCTGAAAGTTAGGGGAAGCTATGGTATTCTGTGGTGTGTGTTTTAATTTATACATCTGCAAAAAGTAATGGGGACACGATAACTCACTGAATCCGTGTCACTGTATAGATCACAGATTAGGGAGATCTGTGAAACAATGTAATTAACACAAATGCAAATAATTTGGGATCTCGCTTTGACTCGGGTGTGAAAGAGTTAAGAGTGACGTTAACAGCGCTGTGATTGACATTTATCTCAGCGTATCCGAGCAGGAAGAGTAATGTCAACAGCCAATCGTCTTCATTCTTTTCAAACGTTTACAGCGAGGCCAAGCCACTCATCACCGTGGAAACTCTCATAGCAACGCGCCGCTATTGGTCTAATCAAAACCGCCGCCCGCCGCTCATTGGTCGGCGAACGTGGAGTTCATAACATTTAAATTGAGGGCGGTCTGATCAGCGGGGGACGCGTCCGGAGCGGAGATAGGTGTCCACTTGGCTATAGACGACTTAGTGGCGGCTGAGCGCATATACGCCTTTTTTACTCGTACTTCTGCTCTCTGCTACAGCGATGGCCTCACAGAACGTAGATCCGGCCGCAGCGCCCTCGTCCGTTGCCAGGAAGGGCTTAGAGTCCGGCTCCCAGGCTGCTCGGGGCTCCGTAGGGAAACGGTGAGGCGGCGTTCATTTCTTCGCAGAGGCGTTAGCTGCCATCTTTTATGTGGGCATTTTGTGACTCTGCAAACATAGGGCCACAGGCTGCTGAGTGCCCATCAGAGGGTTGAATAAGGTGACCTGGGGTCTCTCTTTGTTTCTAATGACCATGTTTTGTTTTCCAGGTTGCAGCAGGAGCTCATGACTCTGATGGTGAGTATACACTGAGGCTGCTGCCCTGTGTGTGAGCTTGATGCTACACAACTGGATGATGATCTTTGTTTGCCTTACTTCCATTAGATGTCTGGAGACAAAGGCATCTCTGCATTCCCAGAGTCTGATAACCTCTTCAAGTGGATTGGTACCATTGATGGAGCTGTGGGGACGGTGAGTGCATAGGACTTTCCCCAACTTCTCTTCTCTATCTTACTTCTATGTGGTGTTATGCAACATGTCCAACTTTAATAATGGCTGCTAGCTGACAATTCACACCTCTACTATGACATGCAAAACCTAACTAGCTGGCTAACTGCTAAATTGATGTAATATTTGAAGTGTTATTGCCAACTAATTTATATCCTGATTAGCATGATGACTTACACTCACCAACATGATTTACTGGTGAGAGCTGTGATTTTCTTCTCCCATAACCCTATAGAGTGTAAGCTTGTGGACAGGAACCTCTTGGTGCTATACAGAAACCTATTTAAATGAATAACCCCCTAGTCAGAAAAAACTTCGTATATACACTCCTGTAAAGCTCAGGAAGTAGTTGTGCGATTGCTGGACAGATGAGTGAGCACACACTCTAAAATGACAGTGTGATGACATTGATTGGTAAAATTGGGTTGTCCTATAAATCCAGTCAAATAGAAACATAGAAAGTGATGGCAGATAAGAGCCACATGGCCCATCCAGTCTGCCCAGTTGTTTGTTTAAAACTATACTGAACCTAGACCCTATTTACCCTAATTTAGTTTAGTATTTAGGATATCCTTATATTTATCCCAAGCATGTTTACACTGTTTTACTGTGCTAGCCTCTACCCCCTCAGATGGGAGAATATTCCACTTATCTATCACCCTTTCAGTGAAGCCATTTTTCCGCACATTTCCTGTGAATCTACCACCCTCCAGTTTATATTCATGCCCTCGTGTTCTATTACATCTCTTCCTCTGAAAAATGCCCCCTCCTCTAGCCGGTCACAACCCTTGATATATGTGAAAGCTGCTATCATGTCCCCCCTCTCCCTTCTCTGCTTTAAGCTATAAAAATGATATAGAAATGATTCTGGGTCATTAATCTACTCATTTATAAGAGTTTTTCAAATCTTGATATTGTGTAATCTGTTTGGTAACTGGATGTAGTGTTAATCACTTCTACTCCCTTTTCTATAGCCCCCAAAATTATTTTTCTTTCCCCGTTCTGTAGGTTTATGAAAATCTAAGATACAAGTTGTCCTTGGAGTTCCCCAGTGGCTACCCCTACAACGCTCCCACTGTGAAGTTCATTACGCCGTGCTTCCACCCCAATGTCGACGGTCACGGAAACATCTGTCTGGACATACTGAAGGATAAGTGGTCTGCTCTATATGACGTTAGGACGATATTGCTGTCTCTACAGAGTCTTCTGGGAGGTGAGCACTGTTTAAAGCCATACTTACCAGCCCTGCAAAGTTTATATTTTAATTAATACAGCAATATCCTAAAGACGTGAAAATAAAACCCCGGCATTTCATGAAAATGACGCCCCTTTTTTTCTTGAATTGTTTCTTTTGACCTGACTGAAGTGCAAGGTTTTATCCCTCTTAACATAAGTTTTGAAGATTTGTATTTAAGCCGCAGTGTATCTATGAAGTGTAATGCGGAGTCTACATTATGACTTCCTGGCTCATTATAACACCAGTCTGATAGATGGGGAAACTTTGCATACTGTACACACGGTCTAATCATCAGGAAGATCTTCAACCAAGGCTTTTATCCTTATAGGATCAGTACGTTGTGTGAGACAGCTCTGCCATCCGACAGATACAAATCTGCTCAGTATCCGCATCATTGGCCCAATAATTGTATGTGTGTTTTCAGCTTCACACCAAAGCAGTATCTAAATAGCCACTGCTAGGACTGGTCCTGGAGGTAGAATGAGGTGGTTTCTGCAGGATGTGGTCCCTATTTCAACACACTCCCTGATGGGGAAGGTTAGGGTTTGGTTGCAGGGAGGAAGGGATTAAGGTTAGGCTGCTAAAAGGTGGTGGTTGGGGGTTAGTCTTTGGGAAGATGGTTAAGGTTTGGGTTTGACATCCTTTTATTGCTGGGGTGTGATCTGTTAAAATACAGATTATTGGCAAGACAAACCACACCCGTTTCTTGCTCTGTGCTGCATTTCACATCTGTGCCATCGTCCAGCGCAGATCTGCTTCATACTGAAAGCCCTTCCTGCGCTGTGGTAGGCGGCATGTCACATGGTGGGAGATGTGTTTAAACTTTACAGTAAGGGAGTTTTTAGCCCCTTGTTCCCTATCCAGATCTAGGGACAGGATCCTGGCATGTTGAGCCCATACATAATCAGGATCAGGCTACGCATAGTCTGGAATACTGTCACCTGTGTTGTACTTCCATAGGTCTGGTGAAAGGGGGTTGTGAGACACTGAATTCTCTAACCATTTACCAGTTGTTTCTGCCAGCGCAGGATGGTGCAATGCTGTAAACTGCTGATAGTCTCCAGTGCAGGAATCTTGTGCTTTCCATTCCAATGAACACAGATGTATAGGGGTAGAGAGGAACAGACGCCATATATTCAGTATAACGTATCTGTCACTGCTGTCCTAGCATCCTTATAAACTAAAGTAACTATTAAATAAGGTGATTATCACTACAACTTATTACATATAATAAAAAGGCTCTATCGCTTTATGGGAGACAGCGTTTTGTTCAGTTCATACTCCGTGCCAAGCAAGGGCAAACTCCAGGTGTTAAACAAGTTCCAGTCTGCCCCCACAAGAGCAGAGCTGATAGCTGGAGCTTGTAGAGTCTCCTGGTGCTAGACTGTCTATGCCATGTCTCCTTACCATATATAATTCACCAGGAGATGGCAGAGTATGTGGACGTTTCCCACGTTCATTTAGAAAGGTTTCCCTTAGAACAAGAAGGCTGGGGTCCATAATGAATCAGCACTTGGCGAAGTCCATTACAACGTCTGTTCTGCCTTTCTATGCTTTCTATGTGGAGTGGAAACTTGTAGGATTTTTGCATTTGTTTTTCTTGTCTTGTGTGTTTAATAAACTCTTGTCTGTTCTCCCAGAACCCAACAATGACAGCCCCTTGAATCCACATGCTGCAGAGCTCTGGCAGAATCAGATCGGTAAGTGTTGTCCCTGCTCCCTACAGAGTCCTTTGCCACATAGTCTGCTAGGTGGCTAATCGGCAACAGCCATTGCCTTTTATCCTCTGCGCACAGAGGCCACTGGTTGTATTGAGTTTAAGGCTCAGTGTAAAAATGACACTATTCTAGGATTCAGCATCAGTGGCTATAGCATCTGTGGCTGCAGTTATTCTAGTCTGTATCAGCAGTTATTCTAGTCTGTATCAGCAGTGGCTGCAGTTATTCTAGTTCGCAGTTATGAGAAGGTGTATGTGGGATATCACTGGTAATGAAATTACTGAATTCCCGCCAGGGAAAGGCCCTGTTATCGGCATCACACAGCTCTCTCCTGCTTTCACCGATGATCCTAGCAGAAGAGGGAGGTACTTTAAGAATAGGGAGTCATTCAGTAACCTGATTGGATTCCTTAAATTATTGGGTGCTATCGTCTGATTTAAATCTAACATACTGAAAGACCAAATAATCATGCCATAGCGTTTCTGGTGCCTTTATCTGATGCTTTAAAAATTGATCCTGTCCACTAACTAAAGCGATTATTAGCCTGATCACCTGATAATTGGATGACCGGGCAGATAATGACTCCAGTGTATGGCCAGCTTAACAGTCTGGGCTCACTGATTGCTACAGGCTATTCATAATACAACTTGTTAACACTATAACATCAGAATTATAACTGGTGTCATTACTGGCCCTGTCTTCGCCAACCTATGTTCAGGGTGAGATGTGAGACTGATCTCTCTTTGCCTGACTATTTAACAAGACTCTAATACTGGGTCCCAATGCTATCTGTCGTGCACTGACATTTGGGTCTGGAGTCAGTTGCGTGGTTCTCGTCTTGCATATGTTTTAAGAATTGAGCTACTACTCATGCATAGTTTATTAGACCGCGCTTAAGCAATATACGTACAGAAATGGTATGTAGATAGCGTAAATTATTAAAACAACGTACGCAACTGAATCCGGACCTTGATGATTAGCTTTTAATTCCTGTTAACATGATGATGTGCTCTATACAGGTACCTGTCATGGATACTTGTATATGGGAATTTGAGTCTAATAAGAATGTATTTGCTTCTAGTACAGGCTTATAGTACCATAGCAGATATGTCTGTTGTCATCAGTTACCTCTAGGTGGCAGGCAAGGCTTGGTAGTGACAGGGGTCTTGTCTGTGGAGTGTTGGCAATAATCAGTCTTCTCCATTACAGTATACAAGAAGCATCTACATGAGCAGTACAAGAAGCAAGTTAAAGAAAAGGACATCTGACCATGGCACTGTATCTCCTGCGCTGTACATGACTGCTGTAATATATGCTTAACTTAATACTACTCTGCTTGTGTTTGTATAAATAAAAAAGTGATTTTATAATTTTGAATCAACTTTTATTTTTTGTTTTAATATGAAATGAAGCTGGACACGTCACTATGTGGCTATCTGTGCATGTGTTTATATGTGTGTATATCATTTTTATTTATTTCCTCTCCTGGCCAGTAAAGGACTTTCATTACTCACCTGCAGGGGGCAGTCTGGGGTTAAGGGAAGTACATGGAAGCAAATGTGTAGAGCAGGCCTGGTAAATCTGTCTCCATATGTTGTGAAACTACAACTCCCAGCATATGTTGTGTATCGCTGGGCCTATGCAGTTAAAAAGCATGCTGGGAGCTGTGTTCACAATACCAGGAGAACTGCAGGTTAGTATAGAAGTCTAGGGTGTACTGGTGAAGTAATAGGTAAAAAAAACCCTTCCTGCAGACTTTGGTGGTACAGGTCTATTTGGAAATATTATCTGCCTTCAATGCACTGGTTTACATTAACTTAAAATAAACAAAAAGTTAGTTGCTCAAATTTTATTTCAAAAGAATTGTCTCTTCCTCTGTATTTAATCTTTCACTTTTCTGTGGACAATCAAAGGCCTGGGCTTAGCGTCTTCAGACACAGCATCACAAATACTTCAGTGTGTGGGTTGAGATTCAACAAGCTTGGCTCCCGTCAACCTAATCCCCAGAGTTAAAAATGGGACACAAGCTGGCTGTACCCTCTCCTGTCTCCTGTGCCTGATGCACTGCTCCAAGCTGGAGCCATTGTGGACACACACGGCCTGTCTGATGATGGAGGTTCTATCCCCACAGGCAGGGAAGCCCCTAACATGCTGAGCAGTATGGTTATTGGATCAGTATGTTGCCAAATCTGTCCTTTAAACTTAATACACACCATGCAGACTATGATTTCCAATGGTTTAGCCTGATATTGCAGGAGTGTATGATCTCCTGATTTGTTATGATATATAGGCCCTATCTGTTCATTGGTTGTATCAGTCCATTGACTCTTCCTCCCCCATAGTGCTCAGCACTCATACATGGAGTGAGGGTTTTTAAGCGGATATCAGGCAGTGGACCCACTTGGCTCCTCCCCCTGTCCTGCTGGCTCTGCCTAGTTTCACCCATCCAGACTCCGCGTTCACTTGCTATGGGGCCCTGTCACCTTCCGCCCCTGCCTGTATGGGTATAAACTGCGTCTTTCATGCATGAGTTTAGTTGTATCATATTTCCATTTAATGCTTCTCAGCAGCAAATACGTCCGGGAGCTCTGTTGGGTTGTAACGTGACCTCTCCTGAGATGTGTAATTGCGTTAATGAAAATGGTCTTTTCTCTTCCTCCCAATGGTTGTAAATGTCTACTAATGATAGGCTCTGCCCCAGGATATGAGGGTTTGTCTCCCTGACTACACACGTTATGCTCAGACTAACACTTATTTATATGTTAGTCTTAGAAATTATCTGCTGCTCACATTCAGGTATTATAAGGGTCTTGTACATACCGGGTGGGATCCAGACCCCTGTACATTAGGCTTCTTGTGTGAGTAATCCTAACTGTAACGACTGCGCATATGGACGCCAGGGGTTACCATGGGGATCTATTAGCACAGGCCTGGCCAACCTGTGACTCTTCAGGTGCTTTGAAACTACAACTCCCAGCATGCTTTACCTGCTTCCTAAGTATAGCTGGTCACTGACAAGGCATACTGGGAGTTGTAGTTTCACAACACCTGGAAAACCACAGGTTGGCCAGGCCTGTGCTAGTGTATGGAGACCATAATGACAGGCTGGGCCAACCCATCTGCCTGCCAGAGGGCAAACCAAACCTCCAGGTAGGTGTGGGGAGGGGAATTTAAACTATACAGTAGGGCTGCTTTAAAGACTTCCATGTGGATCAGTGATTGTACAGGCCCCTGATTCACACAGGGACTTAAGATAAGCTTATGGCAGTGTAACTGCTGCAATGTCCACACAAGAGAGGGGAGAGATGGAGGAGTTCATCCCCCCCTCTTCTATACCACACACACACACCTACCTGGGGAAGAGGGGGGGGGGTGCATTGTATCATAGAAAAGCTGGCTAAACCCCTCTGTTTTCAGGGCCTGGCACTCCTTAAACTTCTGATGTATGGTTGCTGGTGAAATGTAGGGCTGGGATCACTATCACCAGCTCTATTTCAGTGTGACCTCCCTGCCCCTGCTTGGTCAGAGCTATCCATATTCCCTTAGCAGTGCACACTGATATAGTGTAAGGAAGGAAGGAGCTAGGAAGAATATGCTACTAGAAGGTGCCTGAAATCAATCTGCGACAGCACTGAAATAGCTGCTCTGAAAACTCTGCCAACAGGAATGGCAGCGAGCACTCTACTGGATGACTTCAGTGTAATAACAGGAGACAACGATCCTCAGACTAATGGCATAAAGCTAGAACATGGGTTTAAATGCCCATAACAATGCACTGTATACAAACTACAATAGGGGTGTTTTCCAATTGCTAGACACAATTTTATTAGAGATGTTTATGAAGACGGCAGAGCGGGAAGCAGATTTTACGCTTATATTGTCTTATTGTGCATCCAATGTAAGTAATACTAATAATAAAGGGCCTGATTCAGACTGAAGGAGGTTGAAAATAAGAGAAAAGATACTCCTGGGCTAAACCATGTTGATTGCAGGGGAGTCATATTTCATCTGTTACTAACAGTATTAGAGTTGAGAGGTGATGTTTCCTATCCCAAGTCTAAATAACAGTGTGATAGTAAAGCTGGTCAGTATCTGTGTGCAGTAAGCAATTCAAAGATATATCCCTGCATGCAAAGACTACAATTACCCTGACTCCCCCTGAAATCAACATTTAGCCCAGGAGTAACTTTCCTCTCTTATTTTCAAGCTCCTCCTTAAGTCTGAATCAGGCTCAATGGGCCTAATCCAGAGCTACGATGTAGCGCTGAGCGTGCTAACGCTCAGCGTTACATCGCTCACTCCCCTTGTGCGGGCGTATGACCCCTTCCTTACACCGGCTGAAGGCTACCCTAACTTCGGCCGGCGTAAGGAAGGGGCCATACGCTCGCACAGGAGCATATGGCCGCTTAGCACACCCCCCCAGCCTCATGTACTTACCCCCCCCCGCCCACCAGCAGTAACGTGAGCGTAGGGACGCTGGAGGACGTCCCCTCCAGCGCCCCTACTATGGACACCCGATCAACGATCGGGCGTTTCCATAGTGACGCCGGGCAACATCTGCCCGGCGCATGCGCATTAGAGCTACGGCCGCCGTAGCTCTGGATCAGGCCCAATATCTCAACTTCTGTACTGTCACGTCTGATTGAGCTGGAAAGCTTAAGGTGGGCCCTGGTTGTGAAAAGTCTGTCTGTGCAACTAAGAGCGGATCCATTCCTTACATCAGTGTTGGCTAACCTGTGGCACTCCAGGTGTTGTAAAACAATCCCCAGCATGCTTTGTCAGGTATCCGCTATGCTTTTGCAGTTTAGGAATGCTGGGACGCGTAGTTTCAGGTTAGCCAACACTGCTTAGATAGAATCTTGCTTTTTGTTGAAACCCTAAAACACAGGCCTGGCCCGTCTGTATTTCACCATGGGGGTGTGAAACTACAAGTCCCATAGGCATAGCTGATACCGGACATAGCATTCTGGGACTCGTAGTTTCACTTCTGGTGAGTTACAGGTTGGCCAAGCCTGTCCTATAGGAACAACTGATGTTTGCTTGCGGTTAATCACAATTCCTTTCATTGCTGTCAGGTGTTTATCATTGAACATGAGTGTGAATGTGGTTGCCCCACTATGGAAGGGTTTGTTCACTTACTTATACAGGGGTATTGTAGGAATTTTTTTCCTTTAATTAAGTCTGTGTTAGTGAAGCATGCTGGGAGTTTAAGTGTCACCACACCTACTGCCAATGGTTGCTTAAGATTGTTATTACTCAATCAGGGTTTAGCAATCACTCCTTTGTTGTAGCACGCTCCCTATTAAATGACCCTGATGTTGTCAGTTGATTCCCTATGTGTCCAACCTCTATATCTTGGGATGCTGTTACATGGACAGCTGGGTACTCACTTACCCAATTTTTGACAAATCCAGCCTTGGGGCCAGATTTACTAAGCTGTGGGTTTGGAAAAGTGAGGATGTTGCCCATAGCAACCAATCAGATTCTAGCTGACATTCTCTAGTATGTCATGGGAAAGTGAGAGCTAGAATCTGATTGGTTGCTAGAGGCAACATCTGCACTTTCCCAAACATGTAGCTTAGTAAACCTGGCCCTTTGACTGTGT
The DNA here is from genome assembly GCA_011038615.1 of Limnodynastes dumerilii. Classification (NCBI taxonomy): domain Eukaryota; kingdom Metazoa; phylum Chordata; class Amphibia; order Anura; family Limnodynastidae; genus Limnodynastes; species Limnodynastes dumerilii. The sequence continues at coordinate 20,101 of WWET01004337.1, read as the reverse complement.
ACACTTACATGACTGCTTATTACATCCAATTCTGGTCACCTGCTCTGGTCAAATCATTTTTAAACCTGCTTATAAATCAGGAGACCTGACCGTCAATCACCCGACCAATTTACAAGTGGCACGTTCCTGCGACTGCTTTGTCTAAGGCTTTTCATGATTCTGGCGACACGCAATATCACCTTTGTGTGTGAGTGACGGTTGGTCTGGTCAAGGATTGGAAGAGTGTGTACGGTGAGGCAATCGTTTGAGCAGAAGTATGTAGCATGGATTGGGTGCTGTATCTGTGACACTGGTCTGCTGTAGGAATGTGTAAACAGACAAAGGTGTAACCAGCTTAAAAGCCATGTGTGGGTAAATGTTTTCCTTAATATAAAGCGTTGCTATAATGTTAATTATATACTGTCACGTTCAAATATCTGAAACTTGAAAAATGCATTTATAAATTTAAAAATATATAACATTCTATGAAATGCAATAGATTTAATTACTCCAATAAAAATGGAATGTGAGAAGTTGGTAACTTTATTATGTGCTATGTTAAATACCCCTAATTTGGGAAACCATTGATTTATTGCAAGCTAAGTAAATAACCTGATTCAATTCACACATATAGCAATGAGACTCACACGGATGTGGACAACATGACACGGACAGAGAGGCTGTCTCATCTCTGCCTCCTCCTAAGTAAAAGTGCACAATTAACAAGGAAACAGGAAAGCTGTTCCTTCCAGTAAGTACTTAATTATACATGAACCCTGAGAAGGACGCCATGCATGTCGCATAATGGATTAGATAGCTGAAATCACTGAGACGCCACTTAACGCCTGAAGAAAAAACAAAACAAGTACAAGGTGACGGCAATTATGCACTGGTGCATACACTAACAATTTAATGTCCTCTGAAATGCTTTGTCCTTGTCCAGAAGGATCCTGCTTTACAATCCCTCACAATCGTGATATAAAAACCATCCGGTGACTTTTGCTGTTGGTTGGCTGAAACGTACTTCTTTCTAGGTTCATACAGCCTGATCTTTGAGCATAGGGAGTTTGAATGAGTCTTGACATTACACCTGAGGGTAATGGGTCACAGATGAGCCAGAGGATGTGTACAACGGGACACAAATAACGCTACTAAGATGTCTATGGTTCTCCAATCAGGTGTCTCCTAGTTCTGTGCCCACACCTTTTGATGGGCTTTTTTGCATGTGTTTTGGTGAGTATGAGATGGACCCTGTTACATCTACTAAACTGAGCTCCTTTGAAATGAGAACATAGATGGGTTACTGCATATCTCCGAACTGCAAAAGTCCAGCTGTTTGTCTGAGAATTCATGGGTACAAAATGGTTACGAGACCATACACAGAGGCCGAGCCAGCGATTGCCTTTGCGCACAACAGCCCCTACTAGAAATGTCATCGCCAGCCAGTATCTCATTGTCTGAGCCTTCGTCAAGGTCGCAGGTTGAGCTCACCTCCGCCCAAGCCTCCTCCGTGGCCTCCACCGTCCATATGGGGATGCTGACCTTCATCTGCATGTCATGAAGCATTCTTTCTACGTGTTCGATCTGATCGGCCAGGTCCGGGGAGCAAGGTCTCTCCGCTCTCTGCTGGTTCTCCCGCACTCTGCTGCTGGGTGACTTGATGTTCCGAGCTCTGTAGGCCACCTCTGAAGTCTTGCCCACAACCCCGGTACTGACCAGTCTCTTGCGTCGGCCATGCAGAGGAAACAGTTGGCACAGGTGGTGCGCTTTACACAGATCCTGCTGGAAAAGCTCCAAGGTGGAGAGAAAGAGAACCCAGATTCTTTCCAACTCCACTCTCTCTTCCTGGATCACTTCTTGTTCCATCAGCAAAACCATCAATGTGTTCATCAGATCTGGAGGACAAGAGAGAAAACTATTGTAAGAATCTATTAGGCATTAACATTTCATCACTCCATGTTACTTATTCAAGGAGTCTCCATTTTCCCTCCATTCTGTAATAATTAATCCCTTATTGTACAGCCCAGAACCATTTCCTTTGTCTACGTTACCCGTGTATCTCTGGTTGTCCAGCCTTCATCTCATCTTAAGCTGGCCACACACTAGAGGAATTATCGGCCCAAACGCACATACATAGGATTGGGCCAAATATCGCTCTAGTGCAGCGATTCCCAAACTGTGCGCCGCGGCTCCCAGGGGTGCCACGACGC